>WHPX01001135.1:0-79590 GCA_011057435.1 Actinia equina
GTTCTTGGGAGGGGTTTATTAGTTACACTTCTATATTAATTCAAATGTATTTTTCATATGTTCCGTGTTTTATCCACAAAGACAACCGACCAAGAAATAAAATTGTCGTACAAATAAAATACTTAGTCCACTTCTCCACCTAGGCGTGACCTATCATTGGCATGCATGTTTTTATTGTCTACTCCCCATATCTTTACATTTCAAATAAATTGGAACTTAATCTGATTGTTCTTTTCAAAGCTTCTGTATTATGCCTAACTTTGATTCCAGATACGTTATTACTGTAAAACCTGCTTTTGGCATTTTCTAATTTTAAATATTATGTCGACACATGATTGTGCAAAACATTTACGGTCATAGTTTTGTGTATATCAAACAATTAACCTTCAGGGCCTGTCCGCCCCTTCGTTCGTGAGCATCGAAATTTATGCTTAAAGGAAAGCATTATATAAAAACACGGTTCCTGTTGAGGCATAAGTTCATTTTTTATAACAAATCTAGACAGAAACATACACTTGGACATAACTTTGAATTGTCCATAAAACAAACCTTCAAACTGCCCTTGTCGGCGCTTGGCAATTTCTTTACTCGGACATTCACTTCTCGTGCCCCCTCATGAGAACTTTCACCCATGACATAAATTCTTATGCCCATTTCCAAATCCGTAAAGCGGAATTTTTTACCGGACTCTAAATTTATGCCCACTGAGAAACTTTACCCTGAATACAATGTATGCCCATATCCGAAAGTCCGTACGAATTTTGACCGGAACATAAGTATTATGCCCACGAGAAACTTTCAACCCATGACCATAGTGCGTAAATTATTTGCTAGGCATAATTTTATGGCATCACCAAAATTTTTCAAACAACATTTCCAAGTCCGGTACGCTCTTCATTATGAATCAACTATATAAGATTTTAAAAGACCACAATAGTAGAGAAGACATGGTGTGCTCCGTTGTCATAATCTTGTGTTTCAAATGAATAGTGCGACAGCTTACAATGTAGTTGAACTTTCCCTCAGCTCAGCCTTTAACCTCCATTCAATCCCCTCATTTCTTCCATCATAGTACCCTCCTTCAATTCCGACTCCTTTTGGGTTCGCCTCCCTGAGCTTCTTGGTTTGGGCGTTAACTCGAAGTCGAAGAGGAGCGATAAGATTGCTGATACAACTCTCTCCGTATGACCATAGTATCGATCCACGTCCGTACTTTTGTGGGCTGTCTCATGATTTGACCAGCTTCCAATGTACCCTCCACTCTAAATTGTATTCTGAGTGCTGAGGTCGCGACAACTTCCGGCTATCTGTGGCCTCCTCTTTATATGTTTCGACGTCGCGGTGCGACGAGCATACCTACTTTTAAGTGCATCTACTTTTTTCAGTCTGTGATAATTTTCGCGCTGTTTGTGTCCATGTAGGTCGGTGATAGGTTGCCGTGTCTGCCCATGTGTGAAGACAAACTCATAAAATTGAAATCGCAAAGCCAATAGACTGTATTGATGATATGAAACGCCCATGCTCAAGTTCTCTTTTTTTTAAACTTTTGTTTCTTTTCAAACTTTAGTGCTGCGAATATTTGTCTTTGTACCTGTATTTGAATATTGTCGATGTCTCCTAGCAATAATGATACTTACACGGCAGCATTCACATTACATCCGCGGAGTCAGCCCTTCCCGTTCAGAGCTATTGCACTTTCACGAAGTACTTCCCGGAGTCGGGCGCTTCATTTATCACGTTGGTCAGTTTCGGCAAACAAGTTCCTCAGGTAGCCCAGCCAATGTCTGATTGGGGCATGTACCATCACTTCTTTTTTATTATGCCTTATTATGTTTATATAATTAAAAAAAAGAAACGATTTTAATAATTTGATCTTCCACAATTAATCAATAAATTTTGTTGACATTATCATACCAGCATTACGTAGCGTTGCTCCTTGTCTGGTAAGTAAGTCAGCAGGGCGTGGGGGGGGGGTCCTCCCAGCAAAAACCCCGTCCCACACTCCCCTCCTCGGCATTTAACACCCCTCCATCGCACACATTTGAATTCTTCAACCATCCCACGTAGCGATTCAATGTCTACAGTGTCATAACTAGAACGATAGCCAGGTTCACCTTGTTGGTTCTTGCTTCCATATTTCTAATGGTGGCCACTTAACTGGCTCCTTCGCCTGAAATTGAACTTGTACGAACGTGTAGTACCTGCACCATGCCCTTACCCGCCGAACGATCACTCACACGGAACTTTAATTAAGCGTGAGTTCAATCATTAGGCTTATTTGTGTTAAAATGGTAATTGGTCTAAACTCGAAAATAATAATAGGAGATTGATTGGTTCCCGGAGCCGGGAATGTTTAATAGCTGGAATGACTAGCAGATAATTTCAATTTGTAGAGTAACCGCACACATTTGAGAATGTAAAGGACTCGTCTAAGAATAAAAAATACAACTGTACTATTTGACCTTCCAATTGACTAAGTCGACTCAGTCATAAATTTTTTAAATCAAATTAGTTCTTACTCTGACACCAAGCTTTAAAGTCTGTTAAACATTTTCCTCTTTCATCAGATAGAAGCGGAATTGATGGAAGGGCTCAGGTAGTGGGACTGCCCAACTGTAGGGCTTTAGCCATTCTCTAATGGCATACAGGTGTTGTAGTTGTGCAACTTGGGGCCTTGCTCCTGCTTGGGTGCATCTCCTTGTGCCTGTTTATAGCATAAGCCAATCAATCGCCTTAGATTCTGTTGGAGTCAAGCATCCAGACCTAGCTATCGCCACAGATAACCGCGAAAACATTTGGTCTACATCCACGTGCGTATGACCCTTCGGTAGGAATGATACTGTTATCTGATGAGATACATACAAATTTGATATTAACAGATCTTTAAATGATTGACAAATTATTATTAACATTGTCAATACAACACGCCAATGTATCTTTCGAATTAATACTCCGATTGCTCTAACTGATAATGATGAAGGTACAAAGTTTCCAGCAGGTGCATGTAGAAATTAAAATTGACGAGGATGGGAATTTGAATTTTCTTTGCAAAGAAATGTATGTTTAAATTGCATACCATGGACGAGGAGCCTGGTTTTGTGCTAAACACATACATTTCTTTGTATAAAGACACCAGGATAAGTCCGTATACGTGACAAATCCAGTTAAAAAAGTTTAATTCACATAAATCAATTGAAGGGCTGAGTTTGAAAACAGCGTGAATGACGATTCGGATATGAATGACAATTTTGACTTCGAGTCAATCAAGCATGTTTCTAACCAAGTTTTCCTAGTTTCTTTTTTCCAGTAAATGAATTCGAAATATTCACACGCCACCTAATCGTTACATACACACTTTTCCAAGTCGGCCCTTCATTTATGTCGTTATGTAGTTTAGCGTTTTTACCACTTCCAAAGGTTTGTTTTAACATTACCTCCTTAAACACCTTTCGCTCAATCAAGTATGCCAGCAATGCAAAAACATACTGGTTCTTATTTCGCGGCATGTATTATCCATCTGTATATAAACCATATCAGGTAACGATCTCTGTACATCCAGAAAACCTACGTTATAATAAAAGTTCGTAGTTCATACATAGCAAAACTGATGATGATGATGATGATGATGATGATGATGTTGATGATGATGATGATGATGATGATGATGACAATAATGGTTATGAAGTTAATGATAATGGTGGTAGCAATGACGACGATTTTTTACCTGAAATAAGATGTTGGCGGTCAAATTAGAATCATGTGCGTGTTGTTGGTGGTCGAGAAACACAATTGGGTTTCGGCCATGAACCATCACCCCAACAACGTGCACTTTCAATCTCCAAGCCGTACTCAATAGGCTGTATCGTAAGGTGGAGAAAGGCAGTTCCGTTTTATTTTGATCCATTCCATCTATTGCGATGGAGAAGTATTTATTTGGTTGGTGATGTCCTAAAATCCCACGGCTTAGGTAAAGTTGTCTCTCTAGTCTGCAAACATAAAATTAAAATTGTCACTTATTTTGTTAAAAAGACAAGGAGACCACTTTTGATGCACAGTTGACTCTCAGCTGCTCTCAGGGTAGAAAGATGAAGGCTTACGTTTAAACATCACTCTGACTATCTAGCTGTCAACGTCAATGTTAGCCCCTTTCTTTTTGACCCAATTCCTCTAAAACTTATTCTATTAGCTTTTAAAGTTTAGTGTTTTCATCAATATATCATGCCTGTATGGCAACTGATAAGCCTCGGATGTTCTAGAAAAAATTATTGTACCTCACAAATTCATGGTGCCCCGTTCTCTTAATTAGTATAGTTGTTGCTTCTCGGGATCTAGTGTCTCTCTCAGATCGGCCTTGATCTTACTGCAATCATCGCACTTGCTGAATCGGTTTTCCTTCAAAATAAAAATATAACAAAGCAGAGTCAATATAACTGAATGCAACTACACAAAAAAAGAAAGAACTAAACAGAACAAAAAATAGATAAAACCTCAAACAAAATAAATGAATAAGGCAAATGAAATAACATCATACAATGAATAAAACAAAGCAAAAAACGGGATAGCTTTTCGTTTTGTTATAATAAAAACGTTAACGATGTGCCTGAAATTGAAATTTCTGCAATTACCCGAACTTACAATACAACTTAACATGCCATGCAAAATAATTAAGTAATTATAGTAAGACTTTAGTTTACCTTTGGAATTTTAATATTTGGGAAATACTTTGTCCAAAGATTGTTGAATGTTGTCTTGGTGCAAACAAGGCTGTCCCTGGGATGCCAACATCAACTCCATTTCCTCGTAAATGTTATATTTCCTTATGTTTGAGGGGAGATGCATAACATTTCCGTTGGGTATGTGCTCGCACATTTGTTCGAAATATGATTTTAAATAATTGAGTGCCAACTCACTGGACAATGACAGCCTTAAGGTCCCTGTGTTTCCATGAATTCCACTTCGTCGATTTTCATCAAGGAACTGCTTTTTCAGTTGAAAAAACTTTCGCCTTGTAATTCCTAAGACATTCAGCCAACAGTTGATACAAACTTTGACGCCACATATAGAATGAACGAAATTATCTTCTTCTTCTTTCGGCCGATTGGAGCTCAACCAGTCCAAAATATATTGTCGTTGCTTGGCGTGACGCCCAAAATTCCTAATAAACGCATGTCGTGTTTCCGTGATTTGAGACAGAGAAAATTTTTTGATGCAGTTATTTTTGCAGCAGTATTTGGTCATCACTTCCTTGGGGCTCACAATAGTTGAACGCTTCAAACCTAAAAAAAAAACAGCAAGAATCGGACCTTAAAAAATAGCTAGTAAATCATGAACAAGTCAAAGATAAGCGGCCGATCACTGATTTTAGTATTAAAGCTATAACGACACTGTCCATTCCAACAAATCATAATTTCGTCATTCTAGATATATTTTGAAACATGAAATAGATTTTACATAACCCAAAAAATGATTTTTTGCCACCTGATCATTTCAAATTTCAGGCTGTGACATTTCTACTTTTCAGGCTTTAAAACGTTTGAAAAAAAGCAATACCGTAGAGTTTTAAAGTTTTTTTGTAGGTTGTATTCTTAAGGTTCAGCATATTTGAAAAAAATTCACACATGGTTTCAACAGTCGCACCTAGTTGTTTGCCAGGCAAAGATTTTCAAAAATGTTGGTTTCTTAAAGCCAGATATGAAAATCTATATGATTGTTGTTGGGGCCGCATGCACTGGCACATTTCATCATAAGTGACAGTTAATTAAACAAGATGCAACATACATTTAGCGCCAAACTTTTAAGACAGAAATAAAAATGTTATAACACCAAAAATAATTTTTGAATTCATAACTTCAACTAAATATCTTAATACCAAAAATAGCATCAAAGATACAGTTTTTGGTGGTTTTAGTGTAAAGTGTTTAATCACACAAACAAAACCAATCTTTCAACATTGACAGGCAGATAACTTTGACAACAATCAAATACTCAAAGTACCCTGCGGCTTCTTGGGATGTATTCTTAACCACAAAAATCCTTACTGTTATTCAATTATTTATTACTAGTAAAAACGCTAGTGTGAACGCACCGCAATTTGATCAGTCTAAGGACAGCTGAAGGCCGAGTTTGAGTTTGTAAGGGATTTTAGTTGTTCTGTTTTTTTCCTCTCCATCTTTAATTTGACAGGCGCTGACAGAGTTCCTTCTCGAACGCTGTTCATTGGCTCGTTTGTAAAGAAATGATGAAAATGTATTAAAAAAATATTTGCTAACTGCGAATGAAATAATGCAAAAAATAAGTATTTGAACAAGCTATAAATAACACAGAAATGATTGAGCTTTTGACGTCGAAAATATGAAACAACTTTAATTAAAAACCTCTACGTTATTGCTAGTTTAAACGTTTTCGAATCGAAGACTTGAAATATGACTACTTCAAATGTGTGGGAGCTTGTAACAAAGCAAAAAAAAACAGGATTTCTTCAAAAACCAAGTCTATTTTTATAACATTGGCAGCATAATTAACTATGTTGGCAGCAATCAGTGGAGACCGAATTTCCAAAACAATATGTTATTATGGTACTACTAAAAAATTAAATTAAATTAACTAAATTAAGTTTTCTGCCGTTTGAAATAAATAAGGAAATAATCATGAGACAGCAAAACGAGTAACGCGCCTCAAAGCAGTGACAATAACTCTCTGTATTAAAGGTGATAACCAATAATAAACTTATCAAGGATCTAATTTGAAGTAGCTAGCTTACATCGTGATGAAATCTTGCAATGCTGTTCTTGTTCTTGAGGTACCAAAGATTCCTGGCGTTTGTTATATTGATCATTGTCAGAGCAGTTATCTTCGTCATGTTCCATGGATGTATCTTCAATATCCAGATTGAACGAAAATTCTCCCTCGACACTATCATCGCTGGAGATTTCGCACTCTTCAACGATTCGCATCTTCGCTTGTGCGTAAATTGCCTCTGAAAAGTCCCCCTCGACATCGCTTTCATTCAGGTTATCGTTTAGCTCTCCCGCCTCGCAAATTTCTCCTTCGTTCCCTGAAGTTTGCTCAGGAATTTCAATTTCAAATGATAACTCTTCGTCATCGCGTTGAGCATGCCACAAATATTTTGGCTGGTTCCTCTGTGCAGGTCGAGGCGTTAAAGTATAAATTGGAATGTTTTCTGCAATGGGAATGTCCTCGCGAAGATCTCTTATTGTAAAACCTCTAAATGATTCCTCTTCATCGCTATCACTGTATTCCATGATTTGCGTTCGTGAGTGCTCTGGCTCGCCTATTACCAATGGCAGCCTGGACAATTTGGGCGGGAATTTCAACAGTCAACGAATTATCATCAATATGATGACCTAGCATTTCCGGATACCAGAAATCCCTTGGAAAATACGATACGTCAAAAAAAAAAAACGACCCGCCCATGACATTCACAGTATACCAAAGAGCTTGGTTCTTCTGTCTTCCAAGACAAATTGACCAATCAGATTGCTTTCCAAGACTAATTCCGGAAACCACATGCTGTGAGCTCTGGCAATTGAGCAATACCACTACAAGACTGGCCTTGTATTTGAAAGTCTCTCATTTGATGCGAAAGTTTAACCACGACTATTGTCAAAGCTCACTCAAAATCTCATCTACTAGCGATCAAAAATTACTTCTTTACGAAAAGTAAGTGGAATATTTAATTACATGTAATTGCTATAGCTAATTTCAGTTATTGAACCGGCATGAGCAGCTACGCAGGCTATATCACAGTACGAACAATTTTTAATAATTTGAGTCACCGTGCTCAAAACTCACGCTGGTGTTTTGAAAGTCCGAAACTTTAGTTTCAACGTATAAACTTATGGTGATTCAAATTATCTATTACATCAAAGTATGTTTTATTAATCCGGTGAATTTCCTAGATTATATCTCGATATGGCAAATAATAACTCACAAGAAAGAGGCCCACGTGGTAACTGGTCAGTGAAAGATGTCGATGGTTTCCTGTTCATCCAAGTTAATGGAATACGCGCAAAAACAAGGGCCAAACACTTGACTGAAGAAGTTTTAACTGTCTCTGCACACAAAAACGGCAAAGACATTTCGGTAAGATCAGATTGCAAGTTTCTCGTGTATGTTGAAAATATGTATCATTAAAGTTGTACGGAAACCGGTCTACTCCCGGGGTCTACTCAAACGAGCATGTGAACCCAATTCTTCCAAACACTTTAGATTTCATATTCATTTAATAATCTTTTTCGTTGCAGATAACGGTGAAAAATTCGTTATCTGTCACCGGAAAAACTACGATTTTTGAAATCGGCGATTTTCAAGCAGGAAATGGGCCGTTGAGCAGCCCAAATATAAAGCTCAAGAGTTCGAGAACTCCTGGAAAAGATGGAAAACATTGAAAGAAAAAGCAATAGACGAGTCAGACCCAAGATTGCCACTGTTACATGACTCGAACGGAGAGGATGACGAGAGCGAAAATGAGGTTTTACCACAGACCTCAAAAAAGTCTTCCAAGATAAAGAAAAGGAACACTGATGAAGAGGAACTGGATCTACAGTCCCCGGGGAAGAAGCTCAAACGGGCCACAACATTGGACCAGGAAATTTCAGCTCACCACATAGGTAAAACTACATTCATATAATTTAGACTCGTTTTACATTTGCTTGGGTGTTTCTACTCGGATATTTTTATAAACGCTAAACATGACTTGTTAATTTACAATTTCATTTGCTGATAGTTCACAAACATTGGCCAGATAGATCGTTAGGTCAAATGAAATGTTTTCACTAAAAAAAAGACAAAACATTTTAGTTGTTTGAAAGGATCTGCCAAACAGGAGTTATGACGTGGTTGGGGTAATGTGATATGTAGTATAGTATACAATTGTTATAAAAACACAACCAAAGGAATGTGCTAATGAAAACGCATCCACGGTAAACAAATCTGCCTAAATCTAACATACTAATAGAGTTCTTTTAGTCTCACTGTTGAATAGGTGACGTCAACTAAATTAGATAAGTTATTTACTATTTTCGAGGTGACGTCACCTAAATTTGAAACTACGAGTAAACAGCTACTCGTGAGATCAGGGGGAGAAACGATGATAGAAATTAATGTCTATTCACTCATTCTCTGGTAAAACAACCCCCCGGATTAGCATGACCGTTATTTGGCGCGCTTTTACTATTTTAGGTGACGTCAACTAAATAGTTATCTAAGTTAGATACATTTATCTAACTATTCAACAATGAGACTAAAAGCACTCTAGTAATCATAGACAGAAGCTCTTTTGTTTTCGGCTCCAACTTGCGAACAGTGGTTTTTTCTTAAATAAACGCTTCTGTATAATAATTAAATATATTTCTTATTATTATTCATTGCTTCTTTTTCTCCTGACAGGCATGTTCCGTTTGGATGTTGATCGTCTCAAAGATCCCCCCCAGAGATGGCTGGACCGACCACTTAATGAGGAACATGTTGAGTATTTGGCTCAGTCCATCCAAGCTGAACCATTAAGCTTCACCCACGACCAACAACCATGGGTGGCAGTTGCAGATATTTCGCGTGACGACGTGTTAAGAAACAAAAATCTTGTCAAGGGCTGCAATATAACTGTGATCGGAGGATTACATAGGAAGGCAGCATTTGCCAAGGTAAAGAAACTGTTGTTTGAAAACGTTTTATAAGTGTTGTTTCTTTGGTTGAAGCGTGATCAGAAATCTTGAAAAACGACGAAATCTAGAATTTTTCAAAGCAAAGTCAACCTAAAAATGAATCATACGTAAATTTGGAAAATGAATCGTGAATTATTTAAAAAAATGTACAAGGCTTTGTTTTTGCCCAAAGTCCAAACAGTTTGGATTTTTATTTTATAAATTGAATGTTCCATCTCTAAACTACTCTGTGTTTTTGAGTCCTTTACTCATTTTTCACGGCTGGTATGTATTTTTACTCCACTCATTTTTTACTAGTCTCTGATGAATTTTGTTGGTCATTTGAGAAGCCCATATAATCTACTACCCTGCGAGTAGAGGACCTGCACGCACCTATGATGAATGAACATCTTCTCGAACATATTTTCACCAAACTAAATTGCTTTTGTTTAGGTGTGTTCGACTAATGAAAACACCGCCAATCGTTGAAGCAGGTTTTTGTGTCATTGTATGGAAATACAATGACAGATGAGCAAATAAAACGTGTGGCGGCAAGCCATAATCTCAACAATAAGGCAAGCAGGACGACGACATGGGTAGACCGGGTGGAGGCCTGTCGTAACTGGAGGTACCAGATGGAACGCCTCCCATTAAATGGACCCACGCCCCCATCCACAACGGAGTGGCGAGATTCTTGTAAGAGGATGTTCGTGGAAAGTGGAAAGGTACTATATTCGTAAACATGCTAGCTTATGTGGACCATTCCCGAATTTGAATGCCTAAAACCCTAACGAAAACGAATTGATATCAGTTGTAAAAGCTAACTATCCATATATGAATTTGCAAAATAATGGTCTTTGCTTAATAAAACTTTTTACCCACAGAGCCCGACAACGCTAGAACCAACCCTACAAGCAGCTCTTTTGGAAAAGCCAGTTTGGGATTTATTTGTCATGATTGCCAAAAAGCACGCCAAGGGCGAACTTAAGGACCAGCATACAAAACAGAAGCGAAGAAGAATGAGAAAATAACAAGAAATTACTCAGAACCAAGTAAATATATAATGAATAAAATGACAAACATAAATGAATCATGTATATAAATGTTTTATAAAAAACGAAGCCAACGCAAGGAGGTTAAAAGAGCGTTGAAAATATGCGTTACGGCTCTTTCGAAACTGGAGCGGGAATCCACCTTAAAGGCATCAATTCAAAGGCAAAAGATAAATGAAGCTGAACACTTTTTCTTACGTACTTCAACCTTTCGGCAATAAATGAGGTGAAAATGAGAAATAACCTTACATTTGCTATTATATTTTTCTGAAGTTTCAGGACTAATAGTGTTTATGTTAACATACATATCCTTCTTTACTCAGACGAATTATTTACTTTCTTTTTCTTCTTCGGTTGCCTACATCCAGAAAAGCTTGGTCACTCAACGTTATTTCAGCAATCAGCTGCTTTGTTAGAACTGTACCTGGCGCAATTCTGATGATCTTCTGTTTCAATTTTGTTTCAGCTGGGGATGCCTCTGCAAGGAATAAGTCTTAACTCGAAGTTGACTTTGTTGAGGGCGGTGGTGAATGAGGAACTATCCCTCAAAGTTAGCCACCAAAGCAGCTCACATAAAAAGCAAGCGCAACATTATAGAAGCGTTTATGAAGTACACAGGAGTAGATTCCTGGGATGACCTCAAAGCGCAATTTCCAGAGCACACCAGAGAAGAACAAATTTCACAATTTGTTCATCTCAAATTCCGTCCACAAAACTTGCCACAGGTGAGTGTACGGTTCATTAGCACCGGACATAGTGTATTACCACTTCAAAGCTATGCATGTGCTTCAAAGTTGTTCTTTAAGAGACAGTTGAATAAAGTTGTAATTTAAATCATCGTTGAGGTTTGCCACGTATACTGGGGCTCGGGCCTTAGTCCTTTATCGGAATGTCAGTTTGATCAACAATGCTCGAAATATGTTCTCCTTTTGTTTAAACGTTCTATGGTGTACTGATAATTTTTATCTAGTCAAATCTGGAATATCCCCCTTAAATACTGGCAGGTTGTCGACACATTTTTAATGTATATATATTTATCTTGCAGGATTTGAAAGACTTTTTTCAGAGAGCCGTCATCTACAGAGAAAGTCAAAATGAGGGGAGAAAAAGGAGTCAAAGCGTCATAGAGATGGAGGGCCTCTATGTTTTTTCTAATGGGGAGACCATAGCGGCTAAAGGGACGTACGAGGCTCCAGGGATCGTAGAAGTAAGATCGGCCTTTCCGATAATAAACGGATTTGAACTGGTTATTGCCAGAGCACCCAAGGTAGGTAGAACGTAGTGTGCGGCTGATAGTAATGCTGGTGTTTGCCCCTCTTTCCTTTTTCCGTTTATCTCTTATTTCTTTTTGTTCGTACTTTTCTTTCTATGTCTTTTCCTTTTCCTCTATGAGTTTCTTTTTGTCGTTTTTCTCTTTCCGAATTATTGTCTTGGATCTCTTTGTTTAATTTTCATGTTCTTTTTCAAACATGTTTTCATTTATTGTCATTTTCCTTATTTCCCCTCTTTCTCCTTTTGTCTTTTGCAAGCCATACGTTTACTCGCGATATTGGAGCCTTCATACCCCGAAGTTAAATACAGACACATATATTGGCAGGGATCTATAACGTACCAACTATCTATAAACCAATGTTTTGACATTCAGTTTTTTAATCAATATTGCAGGGCTTCACTCCAGAGGATTTGAAGATTTTTCTAATAAATATTCATAGCATAAACATTGAGAGGATGGACCACTACAATGTGGTCCTACTTGTTGAAGATAAATGGAAAAGTCAGCAGCCGCTCGAGGATGTGCTGAAAAACCAAATAATTCCAGACGGCTTTCAGCAGCTGTTCTGGAATGATACTAAGCATGTGTCGCTAAAAGGTGAGCTTTTACTTTCTTTTCTTTTTTTCTCTTTACAAAGCTTTTTTTCACCTGCGATAAATTTAACAATTGGTTCAGAATTTTACTAGTATCAAATTTAGTAAACGTGTTTTATGCAGTAAGAACAGTTCAATGTGATTATCACTTCTGAGCGGTCCCGGATTGCACGTGTTTACTGATTGAAATTGTAATTTATTCTGTAGGACGCCAGATTCCAAATAGACTAAAGTCTATTATTGTTGGCCATTGGACTGACAGTGGTTCCATGAAAGCAGGAAGTTTCCACTTTGACTCTTGTGATAAGATAACAAATGTTTTCTCACACGAAGGAGAAATGGAGGGTGAATACCCAAGAGAATTATTCGAGTTTCTGTTGAGACATTTCTCGAACCCAGAGGCTTGGGTTTATGGCCTCAACATAACACCTGGTGAGTTATTACGTATCCATGGAGCAGTGCTTTCATGGACTGAATATCGTTCGCTTTTTGCCATATCTCATTATTTTCCCAGAATCCATTAGTTAAAAATCATTAAAATAGTTCCTTTGGGAATCAAAAGACAATGAAACATTTGTGAAATGGTTGCAAAGAAGAACTAGTAACTACAAAAAAAGTGATTTTACCCTATGATAAGTAAACGTTTGTATCACTACTCTATTTTAATCATTTTGTCTGTTTTTCTCATACTAAGGGTCGTTTGTTCGTGCTTGCATGGAACTTGGGCGGAAATGTCTCAACGTAAGTGACGATCCACGTTCGGATTCGCGCCTAATTCAAAAGGGTCTTACACGTAAAGATACCGAAGATATCGTGGAGGACAGCGAACTAGAAGAGGAAGAGGAGAAGAATGAGGAGGAAGATTAAACGCAAGACCAGGAAACCCCACAGGAAGATCCAAACAGCCAAATCGTGTATTAGTAATGAGTAGAGCCTTTAATGTGCTGACACACGGTGCAACATTGCACGCAACATTGCAAGCAACAAATTTGAATCAGGGTGACACACATTGCAACAAAATCATGCAACATCGCTTGTATCAGCCTGCTATGTTAAGATATTTGGTCAGCAGTTATAAATTTGGTGCAAGCTGATTGGTTGGAAATTTCAAAATGTTGCAGGAAATGTTTCAATTTCCATATGATGAAATTGCACTGTTGCATGAGTAGAGCGTGATTCAACTTCAGATTTGTTGCATGCAACAAGTTTGGGGTAGACACGCGGTTCTACAGTCCGGTTTCGTGCAATTTTGCACTGTGTGTCAGCACCTTTACATTTAACCCATGAAACAGGTAGTGAGATTCTACACACAACCACATAGTAACATTATATGTCATGGAATATTTATAAAATCTCAGATTTATTTTCTAGTACCCATTCTCCTCTCGGATTTCAATATGGCAGTCGTGTTCTTCTTAGCCGATTATATCTGGACACGACAAAGACAATAGTTTTACATCTCATCAACAAAATTGAGTTACTAAAAATGTTTGAACATCAATTTCAAGTAATTTTCTATCTTGAGCGTAAGTTAATATGCTAAGTTTAAACATAAATTTTCAAAAATTAATATTACCTTGCAAATGCATGTTGCATTTGATTCGTTTCGGCTCTCATGCACGCATGATTCTATGTCGCTCTAAGTGAATATTTGCTTTGTTTGAACAAAAATTCATTTCGTGCTTTAATATGAACGAGGAGTTTGTGTGGGTATGCTCACCGCAATTTCTATCGTGATTTTGAAGTAAATCATAGCAAAAATCTCTCGTGTGAATGAGGGATCTTTACCTAGCTTGTTACAGTTTACAGTTTAGCATGAATATATGTCATTTTATGATTCATTTATTGGAACATAAATTGAAACCGTTTTTGGATTCGTTATTGAGATTGAACATAAATGTATGTCACACTAGGATTCATAGCTACTGTATAGATGGGCATAAATTTATGTCACTAGGATTCATAGCTACTGTATAGATGGGCATAAATTTATGTCACACTAGGATTCATAGCTACTGTATAGATGGGCATAAATTTATGTCACTCTAAGATTCATAGCTACTGTATAGATGGGCATAAATTTATGTCACTCTAAGATTCATAGCTACTGTATGGATGGGCATAAATATATGTCACACTAGGATTCATAGCTACTGTATAGATGGGCATAAATTTGTCACTCTAAGATTCATAGCTACTGTATGGATGGGCATAAATTTGTCATTCATATATTTAAGATATAAAGTAATATGCCAACCATTATGGTCAAAAGTTTTAATTCAAAATCTGGAAAATCTCAAGTTAAAATGTGGAGTTATGTATTTCTTTAAAATGTATGATGTTAGTTTAAATCAGCTCAAGATGAGCAGTATCTACTTCAAACAAAATGCCGAAATTGTGAGCAAACAAGTTAGAAAATATCCTTAATTTGTATTTTGAATAGGTACACCTTCTTTAGGACTTTAGTGCAAAAGTTCCTTCTTTGAAAAAGTTGTGCTGTGCAATTTTTAAATAAACATCTATTTATGTACGATAAATGTGAAATCGTATCAGGCTATCAACTGAAATAAATGAAATGTTCAAAAATAATCATTCTCATTGATTCCTATGACTCCTTCAGCAATTAATCTTAGATTTATACAGAATCGCCTGCAAGCTATTTTGCTGGGATTGCAGTAAATATGTTAGAACTTACATTTTTGCCAAAAGGGCTCCTTTTTTTTGCAAGTATGTTAAATATGCACCTAATTGGACATTTTAGTAAAAAAAGCAGAAAAAGTGCAAAAGTGCAAATATAGCTTTCAACTTGTTGTTAGCAATGCTTTCGTCGCGTTTCTGGGTAATGCAAGGTCGAGAAGAAATTAGAGAGTGCAAAGGAGAATGTTACGAATGCCGAAGAAGAAAAGCAAAGGCAGCTCAGCAAATCATGGCACCTCTACCAAAGATCAGGCTTAAGATGCCGCTTCGTGCTTTCGCTCGCACAGCAGTTGATTTTGAAGGCCCGTTTATAACAATCCAAGGAAGAGGACAGCGTAGAGCTAAAAGATACCTTTGCATGTTCACGTGCTTAACTTCAAGAGCAGTACATCTGGAGATTGCATTTGGTCTCGACACTGATTCATTTCTCAATGCGTTTTATCAAATGGCAAGTCGACGAGGGCTTCCAGAAGAAATGATTTCGGATAATGGAACCAATTTCATGGGAGCCGATCGAGAACTACAAGAGCTGTTAGAGAAACTAAACAAGAACAAGTTGCAAGTTCAACTGCAAATAGAGGGGTAAAATGGCATTTTAACCCTCCTCTGGCTCCTCACTTTGGGGGCGTACACGAGACGATGATCAAGGCAGCTAAGAGAGCAATATGTGGAATATTAGGAAATGCTGATGTAACAGACGAGGAGTTGATGACAGCTTTTACAGGTGCTGAAGGACTTATAAACTCTCGACCGTTAACCTATCAGTCAGCCAATCCCGCAGATAACGTCCCAATAACACCGAACCATTTCCTTCATGGTCAGGTCGGTGGAAAGTTCACTCCCGAATCCGTAGACGAGACAGATTTTAATCTTCGAAAAGATGGAGACGCGTTTAAGAACTAGTTCAGCATTTTTGGGACCGCTGGATGCGAGAATGGTTACCGAAGTTAAATGTAAGGAAAAAGTGGTTCAAACAAGGCAAAGACTTAAAAGTTGGCAACACAGTATTGGTAATTTCTCCGGATACGCCACGTTGACAATGGCCGTTGGGCAGAATAACTGAGACGATTCTTGGCAAAGATGGATATGTGAGAGTTGCTAAAGTCAGAATTGGACAGAAAATCTTTGAAAGGCCTATATCAAGATCAGCCCGCTGGAGTGCGAAATAGATGATTGACATGCAACGACTAAGGTTCTACAGACGATGAGCCTACAGCCCATCGAGGAGGGGGAGGATGGACAGAAGAAATGACTATAAGCACGTTTTATAGAATATTCTAGATTTTCCAGGACATTCTTGATTAGTTGTTATAGAAATTTCTAGTAAGTTAGAAGTGATTATGAAATGTCTATTTATAGATTAAACTTGACTTGTTTATCGTAATTTCTGGAAAATTCTATGATGTACTGTTAGAACATTCTAGAAAGATTGTAAAAAACTATATAAGAAGTTGCAGTAGTTTGCCAAGGTGTGTGTGTTCAGAGTTCATCGTGAATTGTATGTTCGACACAAGTGCGAAGAAAATAAAGTGTTAAAGGGAAAAATTGATCTCAAGGTTTACATTTGTTAAGAAAGGGATGTCCAGTTCTATTTGTTACAGCATGATTGAGAATTTGGTGTTGGTCTAGAAAGGTCTATTGTACTATTGTTGAAGCGTCACGTATAACGGTGTCCATAATAGTGGAAAACTGCCCTTGGTCTTAGATTAGGAAGAATTTTGTGGAATTTATTCATCAACAATCTTACGACTTTGTTTATATCTCGCGAAAGTTTCAGTATTGTAATTTACTAATTTTTATTTACTTTGATTTATTTTATTGTCTAAAATGAAATTTAAAAGAACCCAAAATCGTGCGATGAGAGTAATCCTTAAGGCAAGCTACAACACTTGCACACAGAAAATGAGGAATTCCCTTGGGTGACTTACTTTATATAATAGAAGAAGATTCTTCAGATTTACCTACACTTTTAAAATTCTGAACAAGGTCAACTGCCCTAAACAACTAAATGGAATACTAGACTCACTAGTCTTTTTGAAGGATCGTTTACCTGGGTTCCCATAATGGCATTGACAGCTACCAAAATGAACAAAATTTACATACGCTCTGCTAAGAATATTTTACTTTTGCTTGTTCCCACAAATAGGAGTGTGGATTGGAAAAACATTAAATGAAATGTGCTAAACTACATAACTGTTAGCAATAAAAAGAAGAAGGAAGGTGCGAGCACGCTATGGAAACCAGCATCCGAAAATTTCGAACTATGATTGGAGAAAGCTATGCAATTATTTATATGCATTTTACTAATGAGGTCAAAGAATTGGTGTCCTCTCTTTTAAGTGAAATAGGTTTGGGCGCTAAATACTTATATAGTAAAGGTTTGTGACTAGAAAACAAAAGCAAGATAATTGATGAGTTTTATAAACGAAATGTCCAAGTTTTGTGTGCAACAGAGGCAAGCAATGGTCCAGTGGTGCTTTGGAAAACGGTCTTCATTATCGACTTTGTTGCTCATACTGGAGGCCATTCCCTTTCAATGTCTTAAAACCATGAAGTGATGCTAGTGCGAAGGTAGTGCTTAAGTAAATTATATTAGGAAGCGTATCATTTCCATTATGGCTAATCTTTAAACCTTTCTTAGTTTCTTTGAATGTGAATGGAAGTCTAGAATGGGAAATGACAGCACAGCAAAGTTAAACTTTGACAGGCTCCCAGTATTTAAACGAAGGTCGGTTTTTATCATTATGTAACCTCCCACACATTTTGTTGTTTTATGTCTAAATAGGGGTACCTTTGTCCAACTAGGTTTCACAGCAGGATAATGGTTATGATTGTGGAATCTTTTTGCTCTTGTTGGCCGAATAATTGTTTAAATGCAAGGTAAAATAGTAGAACCCTGTAGAACGTGCTTTGTTTTTTTATGCTTTGCCTAAAACTTTGGGCGTTCAGAAACCATTTTGAGCGTACAATCTTTTGATCGCCGTTTTACTGTGTGTCCATTGCACTCGGTTTCCTGTTCATGCCGTTTTTGTAATTTATACTGTAATTTATGTCGTACAGATGCTTTTAATGTCGTATTACATATATTACGGCTTTGTCCGTGTTTTTTAATAATTTTGGACGGCGCTTGGGTCGATTTATGTACTCGCTTTTATGCGTTGCCCTTCTCTTTTGTATGTTTTACTTTTTGCCAAAGCGCAAGCAATTAATTTTATCACGTTTTGCGCGATTAGACTTTATATATTTACACTTTTATCGTGCACTTTGTTAAGTTATGCCTCCCACCAAGCAAGTGACTCGATGCATGAGGTCATCGAGAGCTGATGCCAGAGAAGTCCCAGCGCATGATGCTCACCTTGCACGTAGCTGCCCTGACTGCCTCTGTATTAACAGCGGTCACCAACGCTTTTTTCTGGGTTAACACGTTTCTTTCATCTCAACAAATTTCAAGAGCGCTCTCGAGCAACCGAAAGTTGCCTTAGCTAAGTTGCGTAAGGAATGCGAAGCCAGTAGAATTGTTGGGCCTTTCTTGTTGCCTCCATTCTCTCATTTTTTCGAACTTCACCCCTGGGTGTAGTCCCAAAGAAGGTTCCTGGGGAATTTCGTTTAATACACCATTTATCCTATTCTAAAGGGTTTTCAGTTAATGATTTTATTCCCGAATTTTATTCCTCGGTACAATATGCTTCAATTGGTCAGACAATACCAACCCTACTGCATTTCAGCGATTTCTCTATTCCGCTATGTTTCTGCTAGCCTTTTATGGGTTTTTCCGAGTAGGAGCGCTAGCTCCCAAGAGTACACAGACTAGAGACACGGTTGTTCAATTTATGCTTTATCATTCCTGATAACCCAAGCTAACCTCCACTCAGCTAAGATTGCCATCATTGATTACAAACATAACTCAAAGCACTGTTTGACATTTTAATCGATTGTGAAGATTCCCAGCCATTCTGTCCCGTGAAATCTCTCTCACAGTACTGTCAACTTAGAGGAGGGCTGGCAGGGTCCCTTTTTTGCCATCAGGATGGAAGTCCAGTTACGTTGTCACAGTTTAACACCAATCTTAAAAGGGGTTTGATACAGTAAAAACCTGCGTGTAAGAACCTACAATTTTTAACGTCTGGCAAAATAGATTCTCGTATTTTGAGGTAGTTAATGGCAATTTAGGCTAAGTAGGTTCTTAATTAGGTTCTTAATTTTTATGAAGGAGATATAGTTGTTATTCACAGAAAATACATAAACTTGGTCCAGAAATATACAGTATTTATTCACAACTTTATCATAAGCCTAACAAAACTCATTAGAAAATGTATGTAACTATATGTATGTACAAGAAGAGATGTATACAGTATATATACATATATATGTGTGTATGATATATCTATCTATCTATCTATCTATCCTCATATAAGAACCTGCTAGATCTTGCTTGGATATACAGGTTCTTATATTTTTGGGTATTAAAATGGCAAATTTCTGCCAGCAGGTTCTTAAACCACTAGGTTCTTACACGCGGGTTTTTACTGTATTCTAAATTCAGCTATTTTCTTGATTTCAAATTTTGTTTCAAATTTAGAAATTCACTATTTTTTTAAAAAGATTTTTACTCAGCTTAATAGCTTAAAATTTCCCAAGCTTTTCCCCTCGTCCCTGATTCTGAGCTACCCTCTTGATCGTTTTCTGTTTTCTCGGATTTGGATTTAAAGATATAAAAGAAGTAAAAGAAATATTACCATCTTCGTTTATTTATTTCCTAGCATGTGTCTTAGTTTTCTTATTGTTTTCGAGATTAAAAAAAAGAAATACAAAAAAAAATTGTATTTAATTCATCTTGTTCATGTGGCTTTTGATCTAATAATCTTTATCGAAAGTAATTTTCATGTCTTTTTTCTCAATTCTGCGCGGTAAGTTTCATTTTCATTTTTTCACTTATAAAAATTGTAATTGTGTATCTTAAGCTGGCACGTTTTGCTGCCATGTTATACTTAATAAAGGCTGCTGTTATTAAACTTATCAAACTTATTCCATTTTGGATTATTGCGACACTGTATGCCACTAATGTGGTGAAGTGAATAGTAAATATCAAGGAAGACTTCAAAGGCGCGTAGCACGTATAGTTTGCAAATCTTTTTAAAGTTTTTAAAAGTTTTTAAAGTTTATATAAAAATTAAGTTAATTTTTTTTTTATTAAGGGAGATATTCGTAAAAAAGCATTTTTAGAAGTTACCAGTAGGTGTTGTGCTGTTGACAGGAACTGCCATTTATCTATTCACCGGAAGTCAATTGATCCAAGTAAGTTTGACGTCACGCGCATTGTCGAGCAGTAGCAGTAGGAAATTATATCATATTTACAGAGTTTAGCTATTTATCAAGATTAATTACTTCTACTAGATTTCTTCAGGCTTTTTTTAAATTCTTTCATGGGATATTAGCGTTGGTAGATGCCTCGTAAGCAAAAGAGAAATCCTTTCTGTGGAGGTTCTAACAAAAGGAAAAGAAGATGTAGCTCCACAGCATTCTGTCATGAGAATGCAAAATCACTCTCTTTGAGCGACAAAGGCTCTTACTATAATAGAGAAGAGCTTCTTAAGCGAAATGATAGTGCCAGTGCTAGTGCCAAGAAGCATCTAGGCCGAAGCGAAGACGAAGAATTGAACCAGGCGTCGAAGGAAGAGGAGGGAGAAGAAGAACGACAAAACATCCTGTTGTTCTCTGGTTTGCTCAGCATTTCGCCCTCGCCCTCTTCCTCGCCCTCTTCCTCGCCCTCTTCCTCGCCCTCTTCCTCGCCCTCTTCCTCACCCTCTTCTCTCTCTTCCTCTCTCTCTCTCTGTCGTCTGTTCAACGAGTGCACATCTAAAACACGAAGCTCTTGCAAATTTGCTAGTTTCTGTTAGTATAACACTCCAAATTATGGATAATTCGAATTTTAAGAAGTATTTAACCTACGATAGTGATTCTAGCTACTTTTTGTGGTCCAAAGATGTTAATTCCTTGAAGAAATTAGTATTTGATCTTTTGGATGATGAATCGATTTTGGCAGCCGAAGTCAACGAGGACAAACACCATAAAATGCAGTCTTTTAAGGCAGCAGATTGTACTGTAAAGCTATATCAGACCACAAGAAAAATCCTTCTGCAAGGATCCGGCAGTCAAGGACTCAACAGGGTTTTTTCTGACTATCTTAAAGCAGAAGATAAAGTTGAATCTGACTCGACTTCTAATGATGGCGGTCAAGTGGAAAGAGAAGCTTCCAAAGATGTCGAAGATAATTCTTCGTATGACACATTAAATGGCAACATAGATGTTTCTATAGATTCGTCTGCTAATCCCTGTGAGTGCTTACAATTCAAAACTGACCTAGAGTCAATCGTACAAGACATAACAAGATTAAAGATGATATTCGTTTACTTTCAAAAAATGGCGGGAAAGATAAAGAAGATGACAACAACAACAACGAGGTTCATGATTTGAATTGTAAATTACAAGAAGAAAATTCTCGCCTTACTGAAGAAGTGGGTCAATTAAGAGAAAGCATAACTGGCTTAAGGAGAACAGTGCAGGAACTCGAGTGTGAAAAATCAAGTTTAGTCACAGCGTTAAGGATTTTACAACGTCCTGAACCTTTTCCTCAATGTTTTCCTTTTCCGGCACAAGGTTTTGGTCCCACAGGTTTTGGTCCTGGTCCCATGCCGTTTAATCAATTTCGTGACTCGAATATTGTCGCAGCAACAAAAGAAAATAATTTCATACAGCATGAGGAAGCAACAACGACTATGTCCGAACTGGATCACCAATCCAAAAATGTAAACAAAAATAAAAAGAAGAAAAAGAAAAAGAATCAAAAGCCAAAGCAGAACAGCACTAATATGACTAATAACGTTAATGGTACAGTCCCCAAGGAGTCTGCTAATTCCCAGCCTGATACCGTGGACTTGACAAAAGAGAACTCTAAGTCTGTGTATATAGTTGGTGATTCTATTCTAAAGGGGCTCAAGTGGTGGAAGATGTCTCGTGGCAATACGAAGGTACATATGAAATGCTTCCCGGGAGCAACTGTAGAGGACATGGAGTCCTACGTCATTCCAACTGCTCACAAAAATCCCGATGAGATAATTGTACACATTGGCACTAACGACCTGAGAAATCACTCGCCAAGGCAAGTTGCCGAAAGTATTGTCAACCTAACAGAAAATATATCCCAGAATTCTAAAGCAAGAGTGACCATATCTGGGATTGTTACACGATCGGACGATGAATGTCTAAAAAGCAAAGTAACTGAGGCCAACAAGATCCTAAAAGCCTTTACAGGTAACCGCAGCTGGAGCTTTATAGATAATGGTAAGATCAATAACTCTTTACTCAACAAAAGCGGCCTTCATCTTAATGAAAAAGGCAATGCAGCTTTAGCTAAGAACATTATGAATTATCTTTATTCCGATTGAATTTTACATAATAGTACCTCCATCAATCTTGATCATAATCTAATACCCAAAGTGAGGGGTTTTAAGGTTGCAAGTTTGAATATTGTCAGCTTGCCACTGCATTTAGATGAAATTAAATTACTTCTTGAAGATCAAGTGCTGGATGTACTTGCCTTGAATGAAACTAGACTCGACAACTCTATTTCTGATCATTTCTTTTCTATTGATAATTATACCTTTGTTAGAAAAGACAGAAATAGATCTGGTGGAGGTGTCGGTTTGTATATTCATTCTAGAAATAAATTCAGGATCAGGCATGATATAGTTAATTGTGATGAGCAGCATGAAATTATTAACATTGAAATTTTAAAACCAAATAGTAAACCTTTTGGCATATGTGCTTTTTATAGACCACCAAATTGTAACAGAAATTTTTTCGAGTCGTTTGAATGTATAATCCAAACTTATGACCAGGAAACTAAGGAATTAATGCTTATTGGTGACTTAACCCTTTGACTCCTGGGGAAATAGCGCGCGGACTTCCCTCTGTCCCTGGGCAATTTTCAAGAAATCATGACAAAAAATAACGCGTAAAATAAAACTATATGCGCAGTAAATACAGACACAAGATACAGCTTCCAAATAAAGTTTATTCAAAAATAGGTAAACAAAAGGCCAATCAATGCCAAAAATTATACCAAAAATAATCAAGAAAGTCCAAAAAAAGAAGTTCAAAAATGCCAAAGTACAATATTTGTCGATCGAACGCCAAATGTGAAATCGTACGAGCACTAAACAAAAGCAAAAAAAAAAGCCAAACTTTGGGTCAAAATAATTCCAAATTATATCCAAATTGAAGGAACAACAGTACATTATTAGGTTTGGAGTTTTAATTCACAGGAGAGGGGAAAAAAGAAGATGAAGACCGAAGATGAAAGCAGCTCAGCCGTCTTGATGGTACTCCCGAAAACAGTCAATCTTGCAAAGGGCTACTCCGCACTGAAGGCATTCGAAGGTGGTCTCAATCAGTCGTCCCTTGGGTGTTTTTTCTCCTCTTTTCTTGCACTGAACACATCCTCTTTTCCTACCCTTGATCTTCTCAATAAAATGCTTACCTGCATTTTCCGGATGAAGCGAAATTCTCTCTATTTTCCTGCGCTTATTGTTATGAGCCGAATCAACTGAAAAACCTGCTATGAAAAAACCTGCTTCGCAAGAAGCGCTCTAAAACTTACCTGCCTTCCCTTAGGTTCCCCATTATTTACCTTAAAATGATTAAATAAAACAAAAGAATTGCATATAGAAACATCAATAAGAAACCAAAACAAATACCTATACCACTTACGAGATGAACGCCCAATGAAGTAATACTTACGAAGTTGATCACTCAGATCAACGCCGCCCATGTTTGAATTGTACAAACATACCGGGGCTGGCTTACTTACGTTCTGGCCTCTCCTTTGCACCACATTATCGCCTTCTAAAGGACTTATGTTCGTTGATAATACACAAACATCCCTTTTATCATGCCACTTTGTAAAAACTAACTTACCTTTCTGCATTACAAGTTTTTCGCCCGGTTTCAGCTTTGCTTTTGCGTTAGCGGGAAGCTGTTTTCTATCAATCCTTACCGTGCCACATGCGTACGTTTGCTGCGCTTCTAAGTGCTCTAACAGCCTTACTGAATTAAAAAAATTATCAAAATAAATGTGATGATGTCTATTCATAAATGGCATTACTAACCTTGTCACAACGTGGTGTCCTAGTCCATGAATAATCCTATGCCCTTGTTCTTTTCCGAGGTAGGTGTTGAAGTGCAAAATGTAGCCGTTGCTAGAGTCAGCTGCCATCCAAATTTTTATCCCATACTTCGTCGGCTTGGCTGGCATATACTGACGAAAAGATAACCTACCTTTATAAGCGATCATTCCCTCATCTACGGAAATATTCTTAGTTGGGCTAAAATTATATAAAAACTTACCTTTGATGTAATCTATAACCGGACGTACCTTGTAAAGACGATCGAAGTTCTGCGCTTCGCGAACTGGTTCCCGAGTCGAGTCGTTAAAATGAAGAAAACAAGTGATTTCTTCAAACCTATTCTTAGTCATTACCTTTTTGATGCCTACATTACCGAAAAACTCATCTGTGGACCAATATGCTGCTAAACTAGGAAGCCTTACCATACCCATGATAATCCTTATCCCAAAATATGCCTTAATCTCTAAGCGCGTGACTTCGGTGAATTTCGCAAGACGAAGAGGAAAGGCGGTCAATTTCTGTCGGGCATACAGGTTCGTTTCGGAGGCAATCAGATCCCACAAATCATCTCCGACAAAGGATGAGAAAAAGTCAATTTCTAGTGGTACGACTGGCAAAGGAAAGTTTATTCCGGAAGTCATCTCAAAGTCTGGAATTTGGAAGTCAGTAAGTTGGTTCGTCCATTCTTGTTGTTGATCATCTTCAGAACTTGAATCCTCATTTTCATCTTCTTCATCTTCGCTCTCTAGTCCACCAAAATCCACATCTGAATCGTCTGAGTCTTGTCTTGAATCTTCTGCTTCTTCTTCAAAACCATAGAAGCTGCTTTCATCTCCTGAATCTTCAAATTCTGCCGCTAAATCAAATTCGTTTTCTATGCTATCTGCCATTTTACAGGTGTTTTTCTTGTCACCGCGTGAGCTTAAAAATTCTTGGAATTCACACCTCGTGGATTTCCTAATTATAGTGAAAAAATATGCGCAAAAGGCGCCATCTGATTGGTTAATTAATGACGTTTATTGCTATGACGATAAAAACAAGCAAAAAGCCTATGGGGGGGAGAGAAAGCAATTTTTCTGGCGCGCATTTTTTCGGGCGGTTTCGGGCGTCGTAGGAAATACGGACGGTTTTTGTTACGGGCGGTTTCGGGCGTCGTATGAGTCAAAGGGTTAAATTGCAATTATTTGTGTAAATCTGATCCTAATTTATCAATCGTCAAATTTATCTGTGATGTTTATCACTTTTTTCAAATTATAAAAGAGCCCACCAGGGTAATGCGAACTTCCAGTACTTTAATTGACGTAATATTTACAAATATGCCTGACCGCATGGTAGCATCTGGTGTTTGCCACTTAGGCATGAGCGATCATAGCCTGATATATGCTATAAGGAAATTTGCGGTTCCCTCAAATATTAAGTGTCATAAATATATTACATATAGATGCTTTAAGAATTTTGATTCGAATAAGTTTAGGACTCAGCTGAGTTCCATAGATTGGTCTCTTATTGACAATTTGTCTGATCCTAGTGAAATGGTAGAGCAATGGGAAGAGGTTTTTCTTCGAGTTGCTAATGCTCATGCTCCCTTGAGAACACGTAGTGTTAGAAATAACCACTCTCCTTGGCTCACTGGAGATATCAGACAGCTAATTATTCATAGAAATTATTTAAAGAGACAAGCAATTAGATCTGGTGATCAACAATCCTGGAGTGAGTATAAGAGCTTTAGAAACATGGTTACTAACGAAATTAAGAAATCTAAAGTTTCTTACTATCACTCTAGAATTAAAGACAATTATGGAAATCCTAAAGCACTGTGGAAAACAATAAATAACCTTACTGGTAGAAGCAATTCTACAAGTAATTCCATCACTGAATTAAAAATTAACAATTGCACTTTTAATGACCCAGCAGAAATTGCCGACTTAATGAATAATCATTTTTCCAGAATTGGCAATACACTGGTCGCAGAGATGGAGAGAGGTATCATTGATTTCCAGGATTTCCTCAGACCAGTTGAATTTAATTTCAATTTTGTGGAGATCTCTAGTGACTTAGTTCTGAAGTTTTTAAGCAATATGCCAACAGATAAAGCCACAGGACTGGACAACATATCTTGTCGGCTTTTAAAAGAAGCTGCTCCCATAATTGCTCCTATCATAGCTAATATCATAAATACGTCATTTGCTAAGGGAATTTTCCCTTCACTTTGGAAAAGAGCTAAAGTGATCCCTCTACATAAGGCCAAGGATCGTAATGATCCAAATAATTATAGGCCAATATCTATTCTCCCTATTTTATCTAAAATTTGTGAGAGGGCAGCTTATGACCAATTATATGCCTATTTTAATAAATTCAATCTCTTAACTAAGTATCAATCTGGCTTTCGACCCTTACATTCTACTGTTACTGCTTTATTAGAGGCTACAAATGATTGGTATACTAACATGGATAGTAGCTTAACTAACCTTGTAGTTTCCTTAGATTTAGCGAAAGCCTTTGATACTGTTTCACATGACATCTTAATTTCTAAACTTAAGCACTATGGGGTTGGTGGAGTAGCATTAGATTTCTTTCGTTCTTACTTAACTGATAGAAGTCAATGCTGTACCATTGAAACCTATACCTCAAATCCAGTAACTGTAACGAGCGGTGTTCCACAGGGCTCGATTTTAGGTCCGTTACTGTTTATAATTTATATTAATGACTTGCCTCATTGTCTCGAAATTAGTCAGCCTCGTCTTTATGCTGATGACACCCTAATTAGTTACGCATCAAAGTCAACTACTGAACTCTATGATAAAGTGAATTTAGATTTACTGTGTGTCAGTGACTGGCTATTGGCTAATAAGCTGAGTTTGAATCTAGTAAAATCTGAATATATGTTAATTGGATCAAATTTTCAGCTTTCAAATTTGGGAATTTCTTCGCATATCATGATTAAGGATCAAGAGGTAAAGAGGGTAACCTCTTCAAAACACCTTGGTGTGTATTTAGATCAAACCTAACTTGGGATGTTCATATTGAAAACTTATGTAAGAAAACTGGCTCTTCCATTAATGGTTTAAAACAAGCCAGAGATTTTGTCCCTCTTGATACCTTAATACTTATGTATAAGGCTCTTATTCAACCGTTATTTGATTACTGTGATCTTGTTTGGAGTAATTTAAATAAAGGCCAAGCAGACCGACTTCAAAAGTTGCAGAACAGAGCTGCCCGAATCATAACCTTTCAGGGCTATGACATAAGGTCAGCAGACATCTTGCAACAATTGAATTGGGACCGCTTGGCTATAAGACGCGAAAAGCGCCTTTCTCTCATGATGTATGATATTTTGCATGACAATACTCCATCTTATTTACAAGATCTTTTCTCAAAAAGTAAGGATTCAAATGCTTATAAATCTAAATTGAGAAATATCGAAGATAAATTAGAAATTCAAACCATTCCAAGGACTGAATTCCTTAAAAAAAGTTTCTCTTACAGAGGAGCTAAATTATGGAATTCTATTCCTTCACATATCCGAACTTCATCCTCTAGGTTAGTTTTTAATAAGAATTTGTCTAATTGGCAGTCGGATAGTACCTAGTCACTTTATATTTATCATTTATACGCATTTTAATAGCTATATATATAGTTCATATTATTTAATTCATTTTTAAATATATCACATACTATATGTAAATCTCTTTCTTATGAAGTACGACTTTCATGTAAAGAAGTGTATGACACTTATGAAACTATCGTCCTCAAATAAAGGTGCATTCATTCATTCATTCATTCATTCCTCGCCCTCTTCCTCAGCCCCTTCCTCGGCCCCCCTCAGTTGAACTAGATGTTCGACCTCTGGTTTTGATCATCATGAACTTGAAACGAACTTCAAGATTTAGGTAAACACCGCGACGCGAAGGTCAATAAGCTTGAGACCGGAAGTACAGTATACCTGCTGTCCTGGCCATGGTCCGGTATGATATTACTTACTTTACGCTCATTGGCGTACTGTGCAGAAACTTGTCAACATTGAGTAAATAAACTTATAATCCCATTAAACTAAACTTGTGTTTTTCTCAAAAGTAGTTTTTGGTAAAATACACATTTTCAGAAGGTTTATTCTCCCTCGGTTTTTGATTAATTACCGTGAAACTTGGCATGTGGATTCCTACTATGCTCAAGTTTAAAAATGTGTCTGCGTTTTTTCATTTTCCTTTTCTTTTGTCAGATATTTGCCATTTTCTCAAGAATGCCCTTAAAAACATGTAGTTATAACTTTGGAATTGAATAAAAGATCAAAGAAGCGCTAAAAGAAAAAACGCAGACACCCTTTGGTAGAACAACATACGTGTAGTAAGATGCAAAAACAATTTGATCCGTTTAAGCTAACCAGTGGGAAAACAAACATCTTGCGTCGAACCATAGCGTTTTCAATCAATGCCCAATTTATCCAAAATGAATTATTTTTGTCCAAAACTAAAACTTTAAGCTGTTAGAAAATGTATACTTTATGGGGAAATTATATAAACTAAACGCGCTATGAACGTTCAAAAAACCCGACCCGATTGTGTTCCGTGTATCCTTAAATACATCAGGGAGATTGCCATGATGATAGTCATACATGAAAATACCAGTTTGGAACTTCACAAGGTCTTTAATCTTTAAGATGATTAGATCAAGAAATAATGGATTTTTATGTGCTCTGTAGTCACTAAAAGTTATCAAACTGATGACTTTCTTTTGAAGATTGAGAATGGGTAACCCTATCTTACATTCAGTATCTACAACTTCAACTTCAACTTCATCAAGCCACTTTTATCGCAGTTTTGCAACAGAGATGGGCAAACGATATTTTTACTTTGTTGTTTGCTATGTTAAAGAGGAATATTAAGATGTCGTCGAAGACTTAGAAACCATCCATACACTTGGTTGTATGGCCAAGTTCCTCGGCCGGTTAATTCTTGGTTCCAGTTAACATTATGCTGACCCAAATATACCTCAAGATTACTTTCATCAGCAGCTTAGGGTTAAAAGGGACACGTTTAATATGATTTTGAATATTCTTTGTACTCATTTGGTGCGACAGAATACTAGATTATTAAGGGAGGCCATTCCTTCATATATGGTTCCTGCTTTGGGTTTATATCCCTTAGGCCATGGCAATTCATATGTTACCATTGCCCCAGTTTTTAAAGTAGGCAAGTCAACTGTCATCAAAGCACTGCAGGACGTTGTAAATGGGCCATACAAGATTAAAAGTCATTCATTTCCCAGAGACTGCCGCGGAAACCTTAACAGCAATAGAAAAGTTAGCAGATCTATCAGACATCCCCGATATTGTGAGTGCCATAGATGGTTCTCACATGCAAATAAGAGCACTAGTCGAAAGCAAAGCTGATTATTTCAGCCGATACCAGCCGTAAGATTTCGTAATTCAAGCCGTTGTTGATGAAAAACATATATTCATGGATTTTTCAGAGTGTGTGGGCTGTGAAATCTTAAGCATTCTTCAATTTCCGGTTGCTTGTCCTAAACTTTGCTTATTTAAACATTCTCTTGATCAATCCTCATAGCCAACTGGTTACTTTAGGATTATAGAACATCAATGACACAGGGTGAAGTAGATGGCTTTTACGAACTGTTCGTCATACAAGACCTCACAATTTCTTGGACTGCTGACCATCTTCCTCAATAGACAACTCAAACATCCTAACAGTCGTGACAACGTTCATCTTTATGCCCTTGATTCACAGACTATGCATGCAGATGCTAGGCTTGACACAAAAAATGTCTGCCACGGTGCGTGTGATTGATGAAAACCAATATTTAGTTATTTAGTTTCCAAGTATCGCTCTAGATATGACGCTTGACAAATTAAGATAATTAATTCCCAAAGAAAAACCACACATGAAGGCGCTCTTTGATTCACCCATAGGATTGTATTGTTGTCCTTGAAATAAGAGAGCATCCTGCGGCTGCAACAAGTACTTCTTTGGATTGCGTTTTTCGGGACCACTTGAAAGGAAGTCTCAAGACTATTTTTGTTTTCATTGTATTCTTTTCCTTTTCCTTATATATCCAGTCTTGAAAGTTATTTTTTCTTTTATCAACTTATTAACGAGATCTTGAACTGTATTTGCCAAGTAAATAGTTTTTTCATTTCAGACATAGCTCCATTTGAATACTTGTTTGAAGCCTTATGAACAGCAAGGGCATGTATTGAATAGTTATTATTTAAAGAAGAAAATAATCAGTCAAGTCAACGAGAAGTATTGAAAACATACAGCGCAGTGTCAATGTACTTTAAGATAAGAGCCTTATAAGTAAGGAAAAGTACAAGGCAACACCTACAACATTATCTATGAAGCCGATTAATAACAAAAGCAAAGTACATAAAACTAAAAGAAGTATTGGTAGCACAGGGAAAATGCCTAAACTCTTGAGTTATGGTAAACGTATAGCTTTCATTAATAGTGTTGATACTGGAAATGTTAGCGATCTCCTTTGTGGGGCAAATTGTCCAGAGTCACATAAAACAATGTTTAGATATGCAAAAAAGTATTTGCAGACGTTAAGAAAGTTGAAAGTAAGACTTATACTATTTTGGATCATTCAGTTATCTTTACGTTTGTTCTAGTCCCAAGTGACATGAAATGGTTGTCTACATTTTCTGGTGAACTAAAGAATGCTGCTTATTATTTCTCCACATTTGCCAATGTGAACTCAGACAATATGAATAAGGTAAATGGGTCTATTGCCTAAGACGAAAATAGGCCCTTTGCAGCTAAGCAATCACGTGCTGATTAATTCACTGAAAGCAAATGAACGAACATTTTGATTCCCATGGGTGAAATTTACTGGACTGCAAACAAACTTTCTACAACCTGTTTCGAGAGATCGTAATAACACTGCATTTCGTAACACACTGCATACACATGTTTTCATTCAGTTCTTTACAAGTAGCTAAAAAGAATCACTAATTTAGTATAAAAACAAAAATTTTGCAGTCCAGTACAGACACGTGACCATTAACTGCAAAGGGCCTATTGCATCTGGCAACCATGGCAATATGCTGAAAGAATTTCAGTTGCAACTGTTGTTCAAGAGGAAAAGGAACAATTGTTTAAACATAGAAACAGAAAAGAAAAGCAAGATTTGAACTTTGAACATTGATTCATGAATTATGAACATAAAAACCATGATGCTTTAGCATCTTTTAAATATGTTTTCACAGATGTAAATGTCTTTTTAGAGAGAGACGCAGTGTAGAGATTGTGATTTTCATACCGAAATATAATATATTTCATACAGTAATTTATGACTGGTTTACCACAGGTAACCCAGTAATAAGTTGAAATGACCTGAGTCATTACTCAGACCCACAGCTCACGACTCATCAGGCTCATGAAACAAACAGGACTCCTGGGACTCCTTCCTCTTCAACAATGGAATGTGTGTACACTCCTTGATGCTCACTTTTCTCAGTCGTCCATTTCCTTATTCTCAAAACTACAGTGGATACCTATCTTTGATCTCATTAAATTTAGAAAACTCTCACTTCTTTCAAAGTACTTCTAAGCCCTTGTGCACCAAGTTGCCTCAAAAGAAGATTCCAGTTACTTTCTGAAACACGAGGATACATGATTTAACTAATAGTCCCAGGTAATCGAGTGTAACCCGTACCGGAGTCTTATTTTAATGCAGTACGTTAGGCAGGATTATTGTACTGAAAGCAGCAAGACATTTTCCTCGCTTTGCCGTGGGACAGAGTTCACAGGACCTCTGAAACCTTCCACATGATCTTCTTGAACTTAGCAAAATCTAGCTGTAAATGTTTTATCTTTAAGATATGAATTTTAAACTCTCTAAAATTAAAAAAAATTATTAACAGACCCCCATTACATGGGGAAAATTTTTATTTCTTAGTGGCTTGTAGAAAAACATGATCAGATATGATTAACGACCTGAATGCATTTTGCAGAAAATGTGACTATTGCAAAAACATTATTATTGATCAACCTTTGAAATGATCAGCCAATTAGATTATTTCAAGGTTGCATCTCAACAGAAGAAAGCACGACCACCTCACACAATACCGCCAAGGAAGCATATTTGTATATTAAGTCCTGGCAAAATAAATTGAGGACTTTTTTCTACACCACATTTTGCAAGGTATGGCATAGAGACCACCATCTAGACTCAGTGATTATGTCATGGGTCAAATGAGAGGCATGCATCTCAGAAATTAATTTCTTGCTGTTTATGTTACCAGACAAATTTTCTTTTTCATAAAAGGTTTTTAAAATATTATAATATTTAACACACTTGCATATCATTATTTTTCAGAGCTGCAAACGTAAAGGACCTACTAGGACCTTAATATGAATAATTAAGCAATGATAAATATTAGATTTATAAAACATTTCTTATTCAATGACATTGCATTCAAATAGAAATTATAAATAGCAATACTTTGTGTTACCTTAAAAGTCTTTTACAGATGTTAATGAACAAGACTAACATTAAAATACCCTTAAATATAGCTCTACAGATAGATGAAAACACGACTGGAGGAGTTGAGTTTTGGATTGTTGTTTACCTAAAAATAAAAATAAACTCAATCTCGTGCATTTTCATCCCAAAAATTGAAAAAAAAACCAACAGAGCCTTTAGAAAATGTGCTTATGGAGGTCTTTCCTTGAAATCTTAACTTTTATCTTATAATTTTTAGGCAATAAAAAGCTCAGACGATCATCATACCTTGTGTGAGAAAGACCGTTCATTCCTGAGTGCGAACTTTATCTTCTAGTTTAACACGGAATACGAGCTGTTATGACGGGTATAAGCTGTTGTACAAGCTGTTTTAGTCCTGAGCAAGTTGTTGTTGTGTATAGTGAGTGAAAATGTAAAAATAAAGTTGAGCGAGACACTCAAAAAACAGTCATACTTCCATATTTTACGAAATCAATGACTGATGCGAAGGTGCAAAGACGATCTTCCCGCGCTTTCCATTTGTGTTCATAATATCTCGATAAACAAAAATTTTAAAGCAAAAGTTTATGGAATTTTTCACCTTATTAAATATTTTGATCACAGTTAATAGTTATATGCTGTAAATCAAGGTCAAATAAAGTAAATTTGAGGTTTCAAACCCCTCGTCTTCCGTTTGTTTGTTCGTATTGTTTGTTTCAGCTGTTTAAAAAATAGTCTTATATTTGCACACAAAATCACGATCTTTGAACGATCAACTACACAAATATCAAACTCATACTGATACTGAAAAACTGTTTATCAAAGACTCAAGCCTGTTGACACTTGAAAATAGTTGACAATTTTATCTCAAAGGCCGCAAAACGACTTCAACTGAAGTGAGTTCGTTCACGCCAAACGGCCATCTTACCTGAGTCACGCTGTCTTCGTTCAAGAAATCCATCTTTCTCTATCTTCTGACCCCAAAAAATACCAAAATACTCTCGTCTAGTCTTCATTGTAGTCTTCTCTTTCCAAAATCAGTCATAAGTGATAGTTTGGGACAAGAAAACAGAGAATTTCAGGTACTTCTCACCCTCCATGTTCACTCGTGCGAAAAAAGCTGCCACGCGTCTCGACACAGGCAACCCAATACATCGATCCCGCATTCATTGTTCTACCCCCTAGTTACTGTTGCTACGTCGGACAAGCTAAATTGTTTTTTTGATTATACAGCATTGAACCGACACCGATTGCGAAAAATTGTAAATGTCTGCCTTAGGATCGATGCATTTTAAAGGTAGATTAATAAATAAATTCTCACTTCTGAAAATATTACCATTTCGAGTTTGTTTGTAGGACCACAGGGAGCCCAATTTGGATTAAAATGAATTGTAAAAATAAAATCGGAAAAATTAAATAATTAATTTTTTTTCAATTCGATATCAAGATAATGTCCTCCGTAATACTAAAAAGTAAAAACATCGATACAAAATGCATTAGAACATTTATTTTCCTATATAATTCCACTATGGATCTAATGTCGCTCTTATTTCTCACAGAGGACACGCTCACGAAAAGCACTCGCGAAAAAAATTTTCTAGTCATTTTTTTATCTACTGAATGGGTCAAACATTAAACTTTCAATAAATTCACTTTCACATTCTCGTACGTGCCTATGAACTGAAGGAGTAAGTTACAATTTTCTAAGTGATTTTCTAATTTTATTTCTCTGAAAGCTTTATTTGAAACATTTTACTGGCTAAAACTAGTTGCCTATGAGTTGGAGAAGTAAGTTACGATATCGTAAGAGTGAGCTTTTGAAACATTTTACTGGCTTCAACGTCACTCACAGCCTAATTTATTCATCGCGAATTATTTTTGAACCAACTTTGTGAGCTTCAAGTCTAAAGTACCAAAACGCGCGTTTTCTTTCTCAAGATAGTTCAAAAACAGATCAGATAATTAGAAATTAGTTTTCCAAGACTAGTTGCATACGAATTGGAGAAGTAAGTTACGATATTCTTATATAAAAAAATCTATTTATCTGGAAGAGAGCTTTTGAAACATTTTACTGGCTTCTTCGTCACTCACAGAGATAATTTATTCATCGCGAATGAGCTTTGAACCACCTTGGTGAGCTTCAAGTCAGTACCAAAACGTGTGTTTTCTTTCTCAAGATAGTTCAAAAATGGCTCAGAAAATTAGAATTTAGTTTTTCAAAATTAGTTGCATACAAATTGGAGAAGTAAATTACGATTTTCTTAGAGAAAAAAATCTATTTATCTCTTCAACTTTTGAAAGATTTTACTGGCTTCAACGTCACTCAAAGAGATACCGTAAGTTATAGGGCTTTTAAGCTGTGACGTATTTCCGCGTCTAATCACACAAAAGATCGCTAAAATCTTGCCACAACTTATTCCTAGGATTTATTCTTTACCTTAAACAATTAGACACACAATCCTGCCATGACGAAAAAGCACAGAAAAATGTCGATAGGCTCTATTCTTGAACAATTTTGAAGTGGCTTAGTAACGGCTTCAAGTCATAAGTGGCAAAACGTGTGTTTTCTTTCTCCTAAGAAGCATATCATCCTTAGAAAATTATAATATAATTTAGAGTTCTAAAACTTGTTGCTCATGCTCTGAAGGGGTAAAATATTATTCATTATTTTCTATATGAAATACATTTATTTATCTAAAGTGACTTCTTGAAACCATATTTGACTATGTTGAAACATTTCAGTTGCTTCTACCTCACTCACTGAGATAAAATTTATTCATCCACATGAATTTTCGGAACTAACACGGATATTGAGAAGTAATTGTAAACCGAAATATCGTTTAAGTAAATAAATTACTGACTACTGCGCACTGTATTTTTTAATCTTTTAATACTGAGAATGGAAAGCACGTTACGTCATCAAAGCTTCTCGTGGGAGAGTTGGTGGCCGTCATGCTTTTGTCTTATTACTCTCTTGGGAATACTCGCAATCAATCAATAGCCTGCGTAGTGGCTCCAAGGGGGAGTTGCTCATTTTCTGAATGAGTAAAATATTCTTTTCTAAGAGAAAAAATATTATGATGGAGACTCTCCTTTCTCCCTTCTACCCTCCCTTTCTCCCTCCTTCCAAATCCCTCAAAAGCCGCCAAGCAGCCTAGCATTATGGGGATACCAAATATTTACAGTAACATTGAGGAAATGCGAGTATGAATAGCTCCCCTTATGGGACCTCAAAGATGAATGACGTTAGCTTATTTTCCGATCCGATAGAAACACGGAAATCCAAGAAAACTATCCATATAATCAAAATCCTAAGCACGGCACGGAATATTGCTCGGACACGGTCACGGTAAGGCCATGACAAAGTCACGGCACTGCCAAACCAATCCCATTGCGCGAGAAAAATATCAGCCAATCAAAATTCTAGGGAAAAAAAACACGGTCGCGGTAAAGCACTGACTTTTTTTATAGTCATACGAAAACTGCTCTATTGAGTATCAAGACATGAAGGTAAGATAGGAGCAAACTAACCAACCAACCAACCAATAAAAATGGTTAGGGCTAAGGTAACTGTTAGCGTTAGGGTTAGGGTTAAGAGTTTGGGAGGGTCAGGGTTAGGGTTAGGGTTAAGAGTTTGGAAGGGTTAGGGTTAGGGTTAGGGATGGCCGGCTTCATTAATAGCGTTAGGGTTAGGGTTAAGGTTTTCTTGGGTAAAATTTGTTGTTAGGGTTAGGGTTAATAGATCTTAACCCTAACCCTAACAATAATTTTTTTGTGTTACGGTTAAATAAATTGGGGCTGAAATCTGGGGTTTAAAGCAGAACCCGAATATGGATATATGTAAGGAAAATAGCGATATGGAATGAAATTAAACTATAAAATAAATAATTAATCAAATAATTATTATTAATTAATTAAAAATAAGTTACTGTTAAAAATCTTGCAGATAAATACCTTATTCTTTCAAATATTATTAGCCTTGTATTTTTCCATAACTATTTGAATGAAGTATTATCATCATCATCATCATCATATTTTTAAATTGATGCGCAAGGTATTATGGGTATACAGATGTCCCGTCATCCCTTTCGGCGTTACATCAGCAAGAGAAACATGGCGGATTTTGAAAGCTTTGAAAAGATGCTATTTGAAAAGTCGCTATTTACAGGGTAAGAAACGTTCAGAACCTTAAGAAAACTCTTCAAATATTTCATTTAAGGTCTTATGCTTCTCTGTACATATTTCCTCTCGATATTTGCGGTATATTCGTTGAGTTGGCAAGTATTTCTTTTGGCACGTGTGCAGTCGTCGTTTGTCGTCCCAGTAAATTGTTTCAAAGATTGTTGTGTTCGTAAGATAGTTTATTTATGTTTGAACCGTTTTAACGATGTGTTTTAAATATTTTTTAATATCGTTGTTCAATTTTCTTTATATTTGAAAGAATTTGTAAGACTTATCTTTTTCTTCGTATTTTGACGACAAAAACCTCTGCTTATCCACCCCCTTCGTAGAGAAATATAAAGACAACAATGAAATTATAAAATGTTGACTTATTACCTATGTGTTTTGTGACAATATTATTTTTGAAGAATCAAGCTTATAGAAAACAATATTATTCAAAATACTTTCCCCCTTAAAAGTATTGATTAGACCGATTCCATAAGTCATAGCTTTGATTCCTTTTGCTTAATGGTCGCTCAACTAGCGACTTATTTGCTTATAATATTGATTGTTGGGTTTCTAACATTGGAAGTATAAACCTTGATAACTTAATGTCAGATGACCACATTAAGTGGCGGTCCTGTCTCCAATTTGGGGACGTAAATGAACCACTGAGGATGCATTAAACACTTACAGTGACCACCCTCAGTGCCAGCAATGAGGTTGGCTTGGGCTAGTGTTCAAAAAAGGTTGCTAGGGAATGAGACCTCCTCACATACCCATATTAATAACCAAGAAAATATTCACCATAACCACAGCCAGTAAACCAGTAGAATGTTGCTAGGTGCTGGATGAAAAACAAAACAAAAACAAAACTCTAACATCATCCTAGGCACCTTTTGAAGACCACAAACTTATTTGTACAGGCTTAGCCTTGTTTATGAGTCAAATTATGTGGCATTTGTTGAATATTTGTATGGTTCAAGCTGCACATTCTGTACATTACAATTATTAACTTTTGCAATTTTTTTCTTTTAAATGAAGCTAAGTCTTTACTCATTAAACATTTTTAATTAGGCCTAAATTGTGAAAAATAATTAACGAAATGAATGTCGGGGAATTTTTACTGAGAGGTGAGTCTGCGAGTGGTGAGGTAAATATTTCCTGATATTCACAGTCTGATGAGAATAATTGTTTTATTATTTTAACATAAGTGAAGTTAACAAATAACAGAGAGAATTTTTTCAAATTTTAATATGTTTGCTAGAGCATGCACGTGTGCAGGCTATAATCACCTGTAGGTGAATATGAAAGCATAAGACCTAAATTGTGAACAATGAGTGTGCCCCATTTATCATATTCACTTGTGGACTATTGGAATCCCATAGGGGAAACGCATGTATTTGATCTCCAATTGGGTTATTAATAGGAATAATACATTCTATTTCCATTATTAGAAAAACTTATTTATTTGATTCCCAGGAGTTTTGGTTGGAAATAAATTATCATCCCATTCCCATGACTGGGAAAACATATATTTAATTCCCAATTGTGTTTGATGGGAAATAATTGTCGTCCATAAAAATTGATTCCAATAATTTACCAAGTCTGAGTTTGTCACCTCCCCCCCCCCCCCCCCCCCCCCCCAATTTGTTCTCTTTGTTAAGAATTTCCCCCCAATATTTTTGTATTTGGAATTTAAAATGTTTTCCTTTGATGAGTGGGTTAAAAACTAATTTGGCTGGTCATTCTGATCGGCAACTGACTAGCCATTGTGCTAAGCACTGAACTTTTTAACAGAAAAATGTTCAACCTAGTCTGACTTATATGTATGGAATCAGTCTATTTATTGATCAATTTATAATTAATGATTTTCTTAAATTTGAATTTTCTCTTTCAATTTCAGGGGTGGAATAATATTTGGAGATGGTTATTATTGATTTACTCTGCTCTCTCGGTCTTGTTGGTAACCATATTTGCTGGTATGTTCGATGTATTACTCTTGCACATGAAAATAGCAAATAGTCTTGAGGAAAACATTACTCACTGCAGTGGGAGGTTTCATGAGTGAGTGCTGGTCATTTTGGATCTAAATATTTAAAATTTGCTTGATTTTCTCTGAATATAATTATTTTGTTTGTTTACAAAATATTTACAGTTTAATGATGTATGGGAACATTACACCTTAAAATAGCACTTGCATGAAACCTCCTATGCTTAATTATGTAGATGTTTAGACAACTTGAACAGGAGAGTTCTTATGTTTTTGCTATTGAACTTAACAGTTTGCTTCAAAATTGCCAAATGATGAATGACTGAACTTTAATGAAGAAATATTTTAATTTTAATTAAGTACACATGGCTAGCCTGCATCCATCTAGCCTGCATCCATCTAGCCTGCATCCATCTAGCCTGCATCCATCTAGCCTGCATCCATCTAGCCTGCATCCATCTAGCGTGCATCCATCTAGCCTGCATCCATCTAGCGTGCATCCATCTAGCCTGCATCCATCTAGCCTGCATCCATCTAGCCTGCATCCATCTAGCCTGCATCCATCTAGCCTGCATCCATCTAGCCTGCGTCCATCTAGCCTGCGTCCATCTAGCCTGCGTCCATCTAGCCTGCGTCCATCTAGCCTGCGTCCATCTAGCCTGCGTCCATCTAGCCTGCGTCCATCTAGCCTGCGTCCATCTAGCCTGCGTCCATCTAGCCTGCGTCCATCTAGCCTGCGTCCATCTAGCCTGCATCCACCTAGCCTGCATCCATCTAGCCTGTGTCCATCTAGCCAGTGTCCATTGTTTAATTGGTTATGTGAATACAGAGACAGTAGGAAAATCAAGGTTTGCGACACTGAATGGAACATACAGAGGGGTTGAAGACTTAAGTGTATTAAGATATAATGAAGTCAGAAAGCATATGTGGTTGTGGTGGAGTAGTATATAGAAAATACAAGGTGGCGGATATGAAAGAATCCCAGTTATTTACCCTTGGGCTTATGCTCTTTTGTAAGAAATTTTTAATAAGCTTATAACTGAGAGGGCTTATACTCAACGGGAGTGGTCAGGGGCATAGTCAGGATTTTCCAAAGGGGGAGACTGAAGTTCCACCCCTGAAACACTGAACAAAAATAGAGAAGAAAAGAAATGCATAACACATCTGGCATTATTTTTCACATAATATTTTTTACAAAATGTTTGTAAGGAATGTTAATGAGCTTAAAGCTGAGAGGGCTTATATTCTAGGGGAAATATCAGGGGAATAGTCGGGGTTTTCAGAAGGATCTAAAGTTCCAAAACTTGTTGCTTTGTTTAACCTCTGAAACGCTGAAGAAAAAGAAACGAAAAGAAATGCATAACCAATCTGGCATTATGTTTTACATTAGGCCAAACAAAAAAATTAATGTGTTTCCTGTTGTGATACTGACCCTAATTTTTTTGCCGATTTTTGCCAACCCTAATATTTTTCATTCCAAAAATGCACCACAGGGTTCCCAGTAAGCTAATTTCCACTGTTGTACCAGTAAAGAAAAAATCTGACCTACCGACCCCAATTATTTTTCTCATGCAACAGGAAACACACTGACTTTTTTGTTTGGCCTTATTTTTTACAAAATAAAAAAATTAACTTATGAATTTTTGAAAAGCCACAATTTTGTTGCCACAAATAGGGGGGGCTGGCCCCCTTGCTCCTCTCACTGCCCCCCTTGCTCCCCTCACTGCCCCCCTCCCCCATGCTCCTGGTGATGGGTGCTCCAAAAAGAAAGTTGAGGATGAAGAAGGGAAACTTTTATTTATTTATTTCTTCTCATTCAAGTTATTATGGGAATCAGTGAAATGATCAGCTTATAGCTGGAAGGACATTTGCATTAGTGGGTTTATAACTGAGATTTTAACTTGGGTGCTTATAACTGGGCTTTTATGGTATGAGAATGGAATTGAATGATACGAAAAGTGACAATAAAGTGTCGTAAAATAGAGAGGTGAAAGTGAAAAACTAGTCTTTAAGCAGTATAGATACAGTAATGGTGAATCTAGAGGGGTGAGAGACCATGTTAGTATAAAATGAAATGCACATTCTACTAGAATATAAAGCTACATTAGGAAAAATGGTTCTTAAGAGGGCTAGTCCCTAAAAACCAAACAACGTGAGCAGACCTTGAAAAATCAAAATTCTTCAAACTTTGCCAGATCATAGCATTTGGGCTACTATTAAACACAAAATAACTCAAAGGCTTATTGGGACGTTATTTTTTATGAACGGAGGCAATTTTGATTTTCGCCGTTTTAGGGCGACTTTTGGGGTTGGAATACTACCTCTCAACCCAAGCTCATTTCTATATCAATCTCAAACGCTATGCACTTTTAAAGTTGATACATAGAAAGTATAGGCATTTTTCTACATTTTATTAGTTTTCTTGATAAATATGTAATACGTGGAATATTTTACAGATTTTTGAGTTTTTTCGATTTTGAAGCAAATTCAAGAAGAGCAAAAATAAGCCAACTTCACACTAAAATATCTCCACTGGTATGTCGATCCAGGACAAAAAAATACTTCTGGAACAACGAAGGGCATGTCTTCTTTCGAAATGTAAAATAAAATTTTGGGGCCAGTTGAAAACAGGATTCAGAGAGTCGAAAATGGAAAGGCTCATAATCTCAAACATCCACGCGTTACGGTATTGTTATGTCACGCAAACTCGCGTCTTCAGCGTAGTGAAAAAATCCCTTTGCCCGTAGAATGACTTAGATCATCAAAACTGACTAGCAAAATCATTTCTTATAACCTTTAACACATTCGAGTTGCATTTTGTGAGAAATTAAAAATTATATTTTAAACTGGAGCAACTCATTTCACACTGGAAATAGTAAAATTTTCTAACAAAGTTAAACGAACGAAACTCATTTGATTTTCCATCTCGCTACACGCAATTCTTAGGAATTTAAACATTAATTTTATAATTATTTAGCAGTTAATTAGAACTTACCAAAAATACAAGATAGATTCCATTCATTTGGCGCGCGATTTTCGATAGCGAGAGTTTATATATTTGCTGCGATCGGAACTACAAACAAATAACAAGATATTGCGTTACACACAGGAAACCCAAGCGCAAGATCTATAAAATAATAATAGCGGTCTTGGCTGTATACTGATTTTCTTTATGATTCTGACCATGAATCAATCAAACGGATCCCAGTACGCAAGAACACGACTGTAAAGTTGTCCTTAAAAGATCGATATAAGGGGCCTTTCGACGACTGGTGATGTTATCCGTATCTATATCAAAATACTCACAAATGCTAGCAAGCACGTTAATACTTAATTGTTTAAGCCCATTAGACTTGTTAAGCCGACAAAGATTGTAGGTCTCGTATGTAATGGGATGTAGAAGCCCACATTGCTGGATGACTTCCTCTCGCGTCGATTGATAGCCTTCTTCCTCTGTAGCTGCAGCGAATTGCTCTTCCGCTGCATCAGTAGCTAGGGTATCTACTGGTACGCCCTTCAGCTTTGCAGCTGTTCTACTGAAATACGATTGTATTTGCTGTGGTGTTAAGAACTCATCAATCGTGAACAGCCTGTTGCCATTGCTGTCTTTAGCATATCTCATGTTGCGCGATACAGTCCCTGCGTCAATCTTGTGGCCAGTTGCCTGTCCTATTAAAAACTTGTCGTTAAGATAAAGTTTCTGTCGGTCACTGAATCGCGATGTCTTTTTAGATCTTTTCAAAGCCCAGCCCATTGGTAGACAGTCATCTGCAGATGAGGTGTAGAGCATCGAGCTGGACATATCTGGGACACTATCAGCACCATAAAGTAATTTTTCTCGGTAAATAATCTTGGCCTTATCCATTAAGCTCTCTCTCTCTTGAACACGCTTACATTCACCATATTGGATGTGGTTTTCAAGAGAACTATATCTCTTGTACTCTTTAACGCAGCCATCTTTAGGGCAGGCGCAAAGTTTTGCGGTTGATCCTTCACTGTCTTCCACGTCGTCTTCCACTTTATCTTTTTCGTTATCTCTACTTTCTTGGGCCTCCACACTCTCCGGTCGTTGAATGATTTCAACAAAATACCCTTCTGAAAAAGATTCGATAAACTTTGCAAAGGAAGGGCTTCGAAGATCTAACAAAAAAAAAAAAAAAAAGATATATTGATTAGTTCTTATTTATTAATTCTCTCTCTCTCTCTCTCTCTTCATGTTCTTGTTTTTTCTTACATTTTTTTTTTCGTAATTTTTTTTCTCCCTTTTTCACTACCAGTTTATCATTTTCGTTGTGGGAAAAAACAAAAACGATAACATATATAATGATCGTAATATTAAAAACAATAAATAAGGAGGGCTTAAATGAAAATTCATTAATTACCTTGTTGTGTAGCCCAGTCAAGAGATTTCCCTTTACCAATGTCATAGGCTTTCCACATCGTAAGCTTATCTTTGCTGTACTTGAAATTATTAAAGGAGTTAATCCCAACTAGTTTAATTCCCTGGATTGTTTGTAAGCCAGCAGCGTCAATCACAGCAACTCTAACACCACGCACACCACCATGGGAGAGAATGGCTTCCTTTAAGGCTTCTGCATTGCAAACATCGTGTCCTTCGTTAATGTAACGACGAACGTGTGCTTTGATCGTTGCGGCCTTACGATCACAAGAGCCTTTCCCTCCTTGAGGATCGCTAAAATCAATACGCTTAACTCTAATTCCGGTCTCTTTCTGCATGAAGTGACAGGCAGTTATCATAGCTGCACTGTGATAACACCCCGCGTTGTCTTGCTTGTACACAGCACCAGTGATTTCAGGATGCTCACTTTTGAGTTGCCTCTGGGTGTGTTCCATGATAGACACCACGTCATCGCTGTCTTGGCTACAGTTTTTTGCAATGTGTACAAATGCTTGGTGCTGGAGCTGTCCTGCTGCTGTTCTTCTGACCACTACAGATATGTGCCAACTAATCCCTCTCTTTCCGAACCAATCGGTCTGAGTTTCTCGATACTTCTGGGGAAGAAATTTCATCTCCCAGTCTTGGGTGATCAACACTGTACTCTCATCTAATTCATTTATCATGTCGATTCGTGATTTGTCTTGTCTCAATGATCGAAGTTGGTGGGATTTCCAAGTATCTATAGCCTGTATTGCCTGTTGACAAGAAAACATCATATCATCGCCCTTTTCGTTTCCTAGACGCTTCGAAACGTTTGCCACTGCGTTCTTGATTGAAGAAAGGACAGTTTTTAGTTCCTCACAAGAAGAGCAACTAAGGTCATGTTGGTGATCGCTACATGATGAACACAACTTCTTTTCATTTGGGTCGTTGAGTGCGTAAACAGTACAGTGATCTTTCACTTGAGATTTCTCTGATATGTGAACCTATAATAAATTCATATCGTTTAATAATAAAATCACACATTTCACGTTCTTTTGGTCGTTTTGTGTGGTTTTGGGTTCTTGCCCTTTCTCCTTTTGCAAGAAAACGTTTATTTTTTAAATCTAAAAATGAGCTTGAATAAAGAGATAAAAAAGATCTTAATTTTTTCAATGCGCTGTGGTACTGAATACGGTTTTGTTTTGTTATGATTACGAACCTTGTAGTCGTTTTTTATATACTGCTTTCCTATTTTAGCATTCCTTCGCAGTTTTTGATCCAGGCTTTGTCTTGGCCATAATCAGCAAGTTGATTGATAAGGATAGTCAAGTCATCAAAGCCTTTTGCTCCATCTGCTGAAAGGTAATCTAGACCTTGGAGGGATTTTCGCACTGTGGCAGTGCAAACCGAGAGTATTCGGTACATGGTAGATGGACTTAGAACTTTCACATTACTTTCATTACAGAACTGGGTATACTGATTTATGATCCTCTGAGGAATCATAAGTCGTATGACATTGGGAGTCTCTAAAACCTGACCATTCGATAAGTGCAAGTAACGTTGACCGAAGGGAAGATCCTGTACGACATGGCTGCTTGTTATAAAGGACAGGAAATGATCAAGCTGGTTTGGATCGATTCTAATTCGAGGACTTTTCTCTTTAAGAACAGGGGTACCCCGACCATGCTTCAGAATGTGCATTCTTGCTGCCTGAAAACGATACTTAGTCAGACCGGGAATAAACTTTTGAATCTGACAAAATGTCACCAGGTCACTCATGATTGCAAGAATGTTGCGTTTGGTATCCCAGCTTCCTGCATTTTGGTACGCTTCAGCCAAAGCTTCAAGATACTGTCTCTCGGTTGGTTGTAAAACGCCAAGAACTTTATCGACAGAGTGAGAGGACTGCACAGCTTCCCAAAGATTATTCGCATCACCCGGAGTTAAGACATCCAATACAGAAACAATGGCTTCGGTGGCTCTATTGATGTAAACGTTCTTGCTACGCTGGCTCATATTTTCCCATGGTTTATTGGGCTGTCCAATCGAACCAAACTCTGCGTTACCTTTGCACACTCGTAGAAATTCGTTTAACTTCTGGAGTTTCTGTTTTGAAAGGTCTATGGAGCCATTACTACTCTCTGTTGAGTCTGAAAAGATCACTGCTGGGTCCTCCTCTAAGTTCAGCTTCTCTAATGCATATTGCAAATCATCTAATAGCTGCAAAAGAATTTGAATCATGTTACCCCACTAGCATTATTTACTCGATATCATCTTGAACGATGATTCTCAAATTATTTACTTACTTCACTCCCCGCGTCACTGTTTTTTGTTGCACACTCACTTGAAGCAATGTCAGGCTCTTCAACGTTTTGTTCATCATCTGACGTTTGAATGACCGGATCTTCTTCATTCTCGGGTAGGGATCGATATTGCAGTAAATCAACTTCAGACTTTAATTGCATTCGACATTGTTTGCAGATTGCTAGAAAACAAAACATTTCTGACTCAGTTGTAGTAGGCTTACATACGTAATTACCAACAGTAGGGACATATGGTTCCGCAGCGTAAGAGTGTTACTTCCATATATGGACTATACGGGGATGATCCGCTGAACAGGGTAGGGTTTTTCGAGCTGCTTGTCGTAAACAGGGTATGCAATTTCACTCAAGTTCCAAGTTCTTCTTGAGTTTCCTGTCATATTCAGGGTTTCTACTTTCGTATTGACCGAAACTGGTTATTATGGTCGTAAACAAAAACAAAAACAAAAAAAACAAAAACAAAAACGATATGCGAGATGACATGACAATTGAAACAGGAACTCAGTGCAATAAATTATATATTTTTTCATAAACAGGGTCTACAATTTTGAGTTTTTATGTCATAAACAGGGTACCCCTTTCCGAATCCCAGTGGAATTCTGGCGGAGTACCCAACCCGGGGTTTGTGTGTTGTGTAAAAGGGGTAGCTGGGAGTGGAAGTGGGCGATGAATGCAGAACCAAGGTAATAAAAAATGTATCCATTGAGTATTAGATTCTCTATTTGTCTTTGTTCATTTTGATCTGTGATGGCAAGATAGGTCATAACATTATTATCAAAACTACCTTTATTGGCAGATACAAAATTATAAAAAAATACTCACGTGTCCCAACTGGAGTCAAGTTATTTGTTAATTGATAAAGCCCCTTTGACTGTTGGCTCGTAAGACCACGATCGCCTCTGTACTGGTTTAGTTTGTGTTGGGCCCAACTCACTGGCATTGAGCAAGTTTTTTTAAAGCAGCGCCACCTTATTCCATGCTGGGCTCGGTGACGCGGACACACTGTTAGCATCAGCTTATCGGATGGATTTTCAAATATGCCTGCCAATTTAAATAACGTTTGAACTAAGTATGATTTGTTTCAGGGTAACGACAAACCACATAATTCTTATGTCTAACGGATCCAGCTTTGACCGTTTCCCCTCGATTGATGCGAGTACATAACCATCTATAGAAATTCATGAGGCTAATATTCACAAACATCCAGTCGTCCTACCTGCCCTTGCCAGAAGTAACTGTGATTCAGTTGCCAAAGCTGAATCTCTAACATTGAGAAACTTCAAATGTCCTTTGATGGGTCTTTCACAATTTTCGAGAGTTACGCATAGCACATCTTCTTTTCTGTCCTGACTAGAGCCACAAGGGCCTTTAACATAAGCTGAATAGCTACATACAGCCATTCGCTGTTGAGAGGACTCAATAATATGAAATACTTATTCAAATAACGAAGAACACGATTGTTTACTTTGAAGTAAATGCCTGGTATTGTGAAACGAGACCAGGATTGTTTGTTTTGGAAGTAAATTGAAAACCGGTGTCCCCAGTCCAGTCCCCCTTGACAATCAAGGACCAAGGACGTGGAAAAAAAATTTGGACACAAAAAGTAAATCCCCCAAAAAATTAAACCCAAACTAATATAATTGCAAATTTCAAAATAATAGGAGTTTCCTTAAAAAACAAAGAAGGAAAATCGGTAGGAAAGATTGATAAACCCCGATGCGCTTGGGTTTCCTGTGTGTAACGCAATATCTTGTTATTTGTTTGTAGTTCCGATCGCAGCAAATATATAAACTCTCGCTATCGAAAATCGCGCGCCAAATGAATGGAATCTATCTTGTATTTTTGGTAAGTTCTAATTAACTGCTAAATAATTATAAAATTAATGTTTAAATTCCTAAGAATTGCGTGTAGCGAGATGGAAAATCAAATGAGTTTCGTTCGTTTAACTTTGTTAGAAAATTTTACTATTTCCAGTGTGAAATGAGTTGCTCCAGTTTAAAATATAATTTTTAATTTCTCACAAAATGCAACTCGAATGTGTTAAAGGTTATAAGAAATGATTTTGCTAGTCAGTTTTGATGATCTAAGTCATTCTACGGGCAAAGGGATTTTTTCACTACGCTGAAGACGCGAGTTTGCGTGACATAACAATACCGTAACGCGTGGATGTTTGAGATTATGAGCCTTTCCATTTTCGACTCTCTGAATCCTGTTTTCAACTGGCCCCAAAATTTTATTTTACATTTCGAAAGAAGACATGCCCTTCGTTGTTCCAGAAGTATTTTTTTGTCCTGGATCGACATACCAGTGGAGATATTTTAGTGTGAAGTTGGCTTATTTTTGCTCTTCTTGAATTTGCTTCAAAATCGAAAAAAACTCAAAAATCTGTAAAATATTCCACGTATTACATATTTATCAAGAAAACTAATAAAATGTAGAAAAATGCCTATACTTTCTATGTATCAACTTTAAAAGTGCATAGCGTTTGAGATTGATATAGAAATGAGCTTGGGTTGAGAGGTAGTATTCCAACCCCAAAAGTCGCCCTAAAACGGCGAAAATCAAAATTGCCTCCGTTCATAAAAAATAACGTCCCAATAAGCCTTTGAGTTATTTTGTGTTTAATAGTAGCCCAAATGCTATGATCTGGCAAAGTTTGAAGAATTTTGATTTTTCAAGGTCTGCTCACGTTGTTTGATTTTTAGGGACTAGCCCTCTTAATAGTTGTTTTCTCTTGATCTTTTTGAAAAGTTTTTTTAAACAGAATTTTTGCCACTGTCTTCTGAAGGAAGTGTCCAGTATTTGGCTTCGGGCTTTCTTGACAAAATAGGTAGTTGTATCTGCATACTAGATAAATATTAATGATTTTCAATTTCATCGTATCATACCTGACAGTGAGAGATAAAGGACCTGGAACAATCAATCACTGGCAATCACCTTTTATTGAAATCTCTATCATAATTTATATACCTAAAATATAGTTTTAACACAAGATGTTAGTTGAAAGTTCATGCTATTTTATTTCGTGAAGCTTATTTTAGCTAAACAAAAAAGGTTCCCAAGATATTTTGTTTTTCATATTTTACAGAACCTTTTGATAATACCAATACTAGGCTCCCAAGATTTTGTTTTTCATATTTTACAGCTAATGCTAGAATGATACTTGATAATACTAATGCTAGGAAATTCAAAACAATTCAACTACTGTATATTTTCACTTCACTCATGTTTTTCTTGGTGATGGTGTAATGCTTACAGCTTTTTAGAATATAGGATTAATAGGCTCGTTTAAAAAGACCTTAATAACGTTTATAGTGTGCAATTATTTTTCTTGAAAAATATATCCACCATGTTTCGGTGGTTTCCATAATAGTCTTACTAATTGGAACCTGCCTTTTGATTTCCCTATAGTAAAGCATCTACTCTGTTTTTTTTGGGTTTTGTTTAATTGTGTTAAAGATTAACCTTTGTCATTTTGTTAATCTATTGGCATTTAAAAAATCAACTTCAAAATTCCAATTGATCATGGAACAAGGGCCACAGGTTTGTTAGCTACTGGTTATGAAGTGCTACCCTTGTTAAAACAAGGATGATTTGTACTGTTTATTTTTCAACCAATCATGAAACTCCTTGTTATGTAACCATAATTTACAGCCTAAGACCCCCCGCCCTCCCCGAAAAAAACCCCATCAAAATAATCAATCAATCGAAAATCTCACAAGCAATGCCAAGTCCAGGAATCCAGTGTACTGCTATGCCATGATCTCTCTGTTATTAACTAACAGGTTACTAATTACATTTTTAAAAATCTGCTGTGTAATTTAATATTTTGTTATAACAGGATTTACCTGTTTTGAAAAATATTGCCTTCTACCTGTTTGCAGTAATTGAATGTCAGCCAACCAATTGTTGGTTTTCAAATGACGTCATCAAAAAACTAAAATTCAAAGTATTCACTCCAGGAAACTCTTTGTTGAATATTTTGTTTATGTCCTTACTGCGATTCTCACAAGCATGCAAACTCTGCGAGCTGCATCCTGAAATTGGTTTTCCGCTACCGTCAATCACATTAATCAGTCAGTACCTTACATATATTTGACTGGTGGCAGCAAAAAAACAAAAAATTTCAGCGTGTAACTTAGAGACACAGAATTCACATGTTTATGAAAATTGCAGTAAAAGAAAACCTTTAACAAAATGATTTTCTGTTTTCCATGTTTGGTTTTAGATTTATCACCAGTCAAATTCTGTCACGCAATCATTGTCACACATTTTAAAAGCAGTAGAAATAGGGACATTTGATTAAAATTACACTTTTTTTATTTTAGTAGGTGATTGTTAACTTTATTTCGATAGTCATTGTTATTAGAATATTGAATTGGGTGCAATTATAAACATGATTTTCACCTTTGTGATTTGGCCGCCATGTATTGTGCCTCTCATCGGGACACAAAGATGGAAGATCCATACATGTCAATTAAATTATGGGTATAATCAATCGTTTTTATCTCTGTATCTAAAAATCCGTTTAGTTAGAATTTTGGCTGAGATATAAAGTTTTCTTTGCTCTTTCGGTCTGTGAAAGTTTTGTATATTTTTCAATGACATATGCGAAAGCTAAGAATATCTTGAGTATTAGCATTGTTTAGGTTTGTTTTGAATCATACTACCTTTACCAACTTTATAAAACATCTTCCACCTAGTGAAAATAAAAGAAAGTTTCAGATAATGATTAAAATAATTGTATTATACATGGTATTTATTTATTTGGTTTTGTACTTTTTAGGAGACTTCACTGCAGTGAACAGCAGTCAAGAGGCACACGAGAAATGATACAGATAAGCAAAAGTAATAGATTAAAAACATTACTATGTACAACACAAATAGCACCAATTTCAAAAATGGATGAAGCATCTCTGCTTGCATTTTCTCATTAGCTCTACTTTGTACTTATTGTTGAGTACGCTCTTCTGGTATAAACCGTTCTTGGGTTGATTAAAAAACTGGAGATAGTTTGCATTGCAGTGCATTGTGGGGCTGATTTAGGGGACCTTTTTAAGATAGCATCTATCCTTGAAAATAGCCCCACAATACAAAACAATGTCAACTCCAACCAGCTTTTTTATCTTCCTCAGAATAGCTAATAGTTTCATGACATGTACCTTCAAAAACGTTTTAGAAAAAAATTGTTGATAATTAAAAAAAACAACAACCTCTTGACTGATCAAAGACAGGGGACGGCTAACTCGCAGTTTGGAAATAAGTTTGTCATAAACGAAGGAAAACTGAAGAACCCAGAAACAATCTTGAGATCAGGCAGAGAGCTAATGACTTCCACTCATTTATGAATCAAGGGCAAAACTAACTCACAGATTGGAGATAAGCTAAGGTTTTGCAGAGGGAGGAAAACTGGAGAACCCAGGAACAACCCTCAGATCAAGGCAGAGAGCTAACAACTTCAACTCCTTTATGAATCAAAGACCTCTTAGGTGACAAATTTGATTCGTATAGGACTACACAGCTGATTGCAATACATTATAGTAAATACCACCATGGTTTAGCATAAACATACAAACTAGTTGCACAAAGAATACTGCCAGAATACGACACAGTCAGATATCTGAGAATTGATTGTACCTACCTTTCACCAAGATATTTGAATCCTTAAACTATTGAGTTTACCATAGATATTGAGATAATTAAGTTTTCATTTAGATAATTGGGTATTGGTTGCATTGAAATAATTGGATGTTTGCGTGGTTTTGTTATTTGACTATCATGACTATTGAGTGCTTGATATAATAGTAAGACTAGGGAGGAAAAGTAAAAAGAATCTTTTATGAGCTTACAATAGATAAAGCAAGGAGGCTTGTTCTAGTATGGCCCTCAATTGCTGATGAATTTAGAAGTTCATTTTCGTCAAGTGAGGAAAAACCCAGAGAAAACCCTTGAAGCACAGTAGAGAACCAACAAAAAACACTACTGGCATCACTCTATAACTGTCAGATATTGAACCTGTGTCCCATTTGTGAGGGTTGATGCATTGGCAGTGCATACCACCCATGCTTTCCTAATATTAAATGATGCCACCATAAAAATATATAGTTTTTGTAATCAAGATCTACGATACATGTTGCAGCGCGCTATGTTTAAATATTACCAACCCATCTGTGGTTGGTATTGAACTCCGGTATACTAACATTTGTCTACAGTGAAAGACTTACCTCTGGTGTACTTTTGGATTCAATCAATACAGGATACAGGTGAGTAACTGGCATAAGATATTACCACACTGATAACTATAAAATATAATAGAAACTAATGTTTAGACTTTGTAAGATCAATTCTGAGATAAAACATTCACATACGACAAGCAATTGTGTCTACCATTTGTAGGAAAAATAGAACGTTACGAGAGAAGCTGAATTAATAGTCTAGTGAGGAACAATGCCATAGCTCTCCACTCCATAGCATTAATGAAACTTTTCGAAACGTTTGATGGTAATCATTTAAAATTTTTGAGTATTAAATAATAAAATGAGTGTTATCTGCAGTTAAAATAATCATAAATCCCTAGACTTAACCTTAGGGGTGGTTATGCTGTTGAAGTAATGATTGAATCTTTCTCACATGACAACTATGGTGCTATAAAAACGAATTATCCAAATTCAAGTTTCCCAAAAAATATATTTGGTGAGCTGTGCTATTTGTAACAGAGCAGGCGTTTGCTCAGTTGGAAAGTGTGTGGACTTCAGAGCTAGAGGTGTACTGTTTGATCGTCTGGATGTCCCAGTTCTGTTATAATGCTGAAGGCAATATAGTGGCTGAAAGAGTAAATATTGCTGTTTAGCCTGTTGGAGTCTGAGCAGTTTGATAAACCAGAGAATGCTGTACGACAGCATCGTTTTTCCTCTATAGAAAACGAGGCAAAGTGGAGCCTGTGAAAGTAGATATTAACTGTTGCTAAGGTTGTTAATGTTGTATGTGTTATATTTCACTTCAGATGGGTATTGTGTGGAGTGTAAGAATAAACCTATTGTTGTTATGTATAGTTGGAATCATTGTGAACGATTAGCTTTGCAGAAAAGAAACTTGTGTTGATCTGAGATGTCACTGGTTAGATTTGGTCTTGATGTAAACTTTTTGTCTGAAGTGATTGTGTTTGGAATGTGTCATCAGTAGTGATTAAATTTATATCTTGATGATGAGTCTTTACACTTTTTTACTTTACAATGAGCTAAAATCGATTGTGGCAAGTGATTGTTGTTGTGAAGATAAGTCCAATGGTAGAACAATTTTCTTTACTCTATTTGCTAATGGTAAGAATCTAGGATTGGATGATCTGGCTTCATAAAAAAGACATGATAAATATTCTAGTAATCTTTAAAAACTTGTTAGATAAATGACAGTGAGATAAAAAAGATTGTGTCAAGTGCCTGTTGTTGAGAAGATAGGACAAATGGTAGGACAATACATGTATTCTTTACTCAATTTGCTAATGGCAAGAATCTAGGGTTGAATGATCTGGCTCTTTAAAAAAACAAGATAAATATTCTAGTAATCTTAAAAATTTTAAACTAAATAAATGAATGGCATTATAATATGTCGAAAAGTAATTTTATGCAGTTCTTGAACAATTAATGAAGTTAATGTTTTGTGTTTGAAAACCCCATTTCACTAGATGACCATACTAAACTGGTACGCCAAAAAGATATGATTAACTAATGAATATCTTGATTAGCACCGTGACATAGAAACTAAGCTAGTCATAGGCAAAAGAAATTTACTAGGTGTATGAGACATTTAGTTATTGAACTAAATATATCAGAAATGTGTAAAGAACATTAGAATTATGAAAATATGATGGACTAGATGCAACTCACTATTGCACATTGTATAACATGCTATACTAGATATAAAGGAGTTCTGCTGATTAAATCTCGAGAATCAATGTCAATAACGACCTTGGGTTTTTAGGGATTAGCACAAGCTGGGGTAAACAACCCCTGGGGCGTGCCCTATTAACCATCATCAAGGTTTGTTACTGTCAATATTGTGTGTGCAATTCAAGTGAAGTAATGTGAAGTGAAGTGACATGAAGTAATTAAGATTTTAACACTTTGATGGACTGAGCAGCTCCTGTACATAATTCAGTTAGACATACGCTTAACACAATAAATTAAGGTTTAGTACAAGAAATCAAACTCACTAAGAGATTATCTGATTAATACAAGACTTAAGTGAAGTACAAGTCTTTTTATAAGATAAAAAAAAAACATTGTAAGCATGCTTACCTTCATCCAATGCCTTGTTCAACGATAAAGATTCTTAAAATCTTGATTGAAAGTGGAAAAATGAATGGAATATGAAATAAGGGTAAAGGAACATGATCACTTCAGAACATATAGAAAATACTTTTATGAGTGAGTTTCAGGTATTGGCCAGTTTGCTTTGCTTTTAATTGAGTAATTGCTGTCATCCCATGGTGACCAAAAATGGATTAACAAAACACTAGGAAAAGTTGATGCCAATACCTGAAAGTAGTACTAAAAGTATTGTACAATATAGATAGAAATATATGTGAAACGTAAAGTAATACTATAGTATGGTCGATCTAGCCCCTGTGTCCCCTGAATTTTTAAATTTAGTTTAATCATCTTTTTAGTGACTCTCTACATCAGGGCTTCATCATGTTAACAGTGCTAATTTAGTCTTGAATAACTCCAAAGTTTGAAGAGGAAAGAATAAGGTAGTTCCAAACACCTCAGTGGAGAGAAACAAGACCTTGAAGATACATGGAAAGACATCCCAATGCTAAGCAGCCCCTTGACTAAAAAGTATCTGTAAAATAATACAACAGTGCAAAAAAATAATGTAGCTTTTCCCAGAGAAGTGACCTTGTATGAAGTAAAAAGGTGATAGTGGTATAGACTGTATTGGTTCCAGGAAAATAAAGCATCATGATTGGAAGCTTATTGAACAAGTGCTGAATTCTGCTGCCTTCATGGCATACAGACTGTCATCACATCAAAAACAACATGACGTAGCTAAATTATGCACCCCAAAGACGGAGTCCCTCCCAACAGACAAGACTGTGTTGTCTAAAATATCCCCTAGAGCGAGTTTGGCAAAGTCTGCGTTGGAGAATGACAGAAAACACAAGAGGTAAACCGAAGTCCAGTAGTAGCCAAACATGCACACAAGAACAGTCATTTTCTTGGCTGGGAGGTTGTTTCATGTTGAAATATACTCATTGTCAAGGAAGCCATTCAGATACAGCTCAACCCTAATACCATCAAGAGGGAAAGTGGCGAAGAAATCCTCAAGGTGTGAATAGTGATAATTAAAAAACCCTCTGGAGAGAGACACAACAACCAAACAGCCAATCGGCATCAACTGACCAACCAATCACAGTGCAGATGTTCTAACGAGTGCTATATGACAGATCTATCCAGTCTAACCATTGCCTGATGAAGACTAGCATTTTGAAGTCTAATTGTGAGACAAATAAATAAGTATTATTTATGATCTTCCAAGGTGTATAGTGATACAAGAAGACAGTACAGAGAAGAGAATACATTGGTTCCAGACACTGGAAGTAAAAAAAGTATAAAGATTAGACACCATGATGGCAAGCCTAGCTATTAAAGAAGATCTTTTGTTGCGAAGGCGATGAAAAGAGTGGAAATCCAGACACCCTAATGAAGAAAAAACAGAATTTGAGGACAACCTGAAAGGCATTCATTTTCATTAGACTCAAATGATTGGACAGAAAAAGAGAAAGACAACCAAAGATGAGCATCAATGTTGAGACAACAAATTGAAACAAGTGACCTTCCATTTTACTCTGAAAAACAAGATGATTGGATGTACATCCCTATGAAGAAAAACCAGAGTTTGAGGGCAACCTTACAGACATTCATTTTCATTGTACTCAAATGATTGGACAGGAAAGGAGAAAGACAACCAAAGATGAGCATAAATGTCAAGACAACAAATTGAAACAAGTGACCTTCCATTTTACTCTGAAAAACAAGATGATTGGATGTACATCCCTATGAAGAAAAACCAGAGTTTGAAGGCAACCTTAAAGAAGTTGTACTCAAATGATTGGACAGGAAAAGAGAAAGACAACCAAAGATGAGCATAAATGTCAAGACAACAAAGTGAAACAAGTGACCTTCCATTTTACTCTGAAAAACAAGATGATTGGATGTACATCCTCATGAAGAAAAACCAGAGTTTGAGGGCAACCTTAAAGAAGTTGTACTCAAATGATTGGACAGGAAAGGAGAAAGACAACCAAAGATGAGCATAAATGTCGAGACAACAAAGTGAAACAAGTGACCTTCCATTTTTCCTTGGAAGATGATTTGGATGGGGAAAAAATGCATGCCAGAAAAGCCCTAGATTTTACAATAACTTTCTGGCAAATAATAGAAGACATCAGTTTAGAAATGAAATATTATCTTTTTTGAAAAACAAATATAATTAATTTCTTCCCTTTAAATAAATAAATAAATTAATTAACCTTATTTAACGTGGAAAGTACACTTAGCTAACTGCTAGTTTACAGTGTAGTCCACAAATTAATAAACTGAAATAAAGAAATAATCAAAGAAACATAAAGTGTGTTAAGAATCCCAACTGGCAATTATGCAAACCAGTTGGCTACTAACCTAAGGCACAGTGCAATCTAAGCAACAGATTAATTTTGACATTTCATTTTTAAAATCAAATTAAATAATAACTAGTCTATTATTTTACAATGCTCTTTTCGACAAAGTCTAAAAATAATATTAACCTATTGATTTAATTTGTATTTAATTGATTTTAAATGTCTTAAATATGTAATTTGCCAACAAGGAAAATCCTACTCACTGTGGAGAGTCATGCAGTTAACTGTTTCTCATTTACTGTCCAAGTATTTAACTATAATCAGTTTAACTACTCTCGTAATGCTTTATGCCTGCCTACTACTGCTACTGAAAAGTATCTGCCTTCCATATGTTGATCAACCAGAACAGATCTTACAAAGTCTATACAATAGTTTCTATTAGATTCTGTAGTAATCAGTGTTGTAACATATCTTATACCAGTTACTCACCTGTATCCTGTATTGATTGTACCTAGAAGTACACCAGAGGTAAGTATTTCACTGAATACAGGTGTTAGTATACAAGAGTTGAATACCAAACACAGATGGGTTGGTAATATTTAAATATAGCATGCTGCAACATGTATTGTAGATCTTGACTGCAACTACTACTATATATTTTTATGGTGGCATCTTTTACTTATTAGGAAAGCATGGGTGGTATGCGCTGCTAATGCCATCACAGATGGGCTGGTAATCTTTGAACAAAGTAAAGCCTTTGTTTGTTATTGAAAATTTTGATGCTGACCACTGATGATTACATTTTTTACTTCTATTGTACTATTCTGGCCAAGCATATTAAGCTGAAACGTTTGACTTTCCCAGTCGTGTCATACGTGAGCAGAGTGTTGGTTGGTTCTCCCCGGTGCATCACGGGTTTCCTCCAGTTTTCTGGTTTCTGTTTTTTTCTCCCTCTACAAAAATCAAATTCTAAACTCTAATTTGATTTAAGGCATTAGTTTTAGTTTTCATGTAGATTAATTTATAAATCCTGTCACATAACCAACTCACATAAACATGGCAGTAGTCTTGGTGCAGCTACATTTATCTTTTACATGAGAATGTGGTTCTATATGACATCAGGGGGTAATTGTTCCACATGCACATAATACAAGGGTTTAGGAGGGCTTTCCCATACTAGTACCCAATATGAATTCTTTCAATAATTGGCAACAATTGTCATGACCAATGCTGTTGATGTTGCTGCTGTTTTCAGGTGCTATTTATGTGTTGTACATTTGATGTTTATCCCCTATTACTTGTTGCTTACCTGTAATATTTTTAGTTTTCATTAGTGTTGGATAATGTCAAGGCCATTCATTGAAAATATTATGCAGTTCTTTTTTAATTGCAAATTGGCTTAGACGATAAAAGAGACTGTCCAGCATTGATGTCAGCAATTACACATACATTCAAAGGGCTTCCTTGTGCCTCTGATTGTTGTTCACCGGTGTTTTTCAGTTTTGTCTATTAGCCGCTTTGACCAAATCATGACATCAATTTATTATACTGCAGCTGTGGGTATGTGGTTGGCATACTGACGGAACAGTGAATAAATGTGCTGTAATAACATCGATGATGTTCAATACAATACAATACAACCTTTATTTACTCATAGGGAGAAGAATAATTAATTGCATTAATCATAAACAATAGGCCTTTTTTGGATTCCTGGACTCAGCATCATATGTGAGTAGAGTTGCTTGTTTGTTCTATCCTGTGTTTAGAGGGTTTCCTCCTGCTTCTCCAGTTCTTTTTTCTTTTTCTTTTTTTTTTTTTTTTTGTAGCTCCACAAAAGCAAACTTCTAAAATCTCATTGGAATCCAGAGAAAGAACAGCCACTCAGTAGAATTACTGTTAATTTCACTATTTAATATTCAAATGATTTAGCAACAATCAAAACATAATTTCAATGGATATCTATTTTAAAGGAAACATTTTGCAAGCATATTAAGGATACCCATCAAAATATAATTTCAACCGACATTTATTTTAAAAGAAAAATTTACAAGCATATTAAGGATACCCATGATGACTGAAAATGTTTCTATTCGTTCTGTTTTCTAAGAAGCTGTAAGCACTTTACTTTCATGAAGGAGTGAAATATGCAAGTTCAGGAAAAAAACAGTTGACTGGTCTACTTTTATCCAATTCTTTTTTTCCTCCCTTTTTTTTTTTTACAATATTTTTATTTTTACAATATTTTTTTTACAACATTTATAATTCTTACTTGAAAACAATACAAAATTTTTTTTTTCTTTACAGAGGGTCATCTAATTTACAATGCTACTAATTTTTTAATTTATTTATTTAAACTATATTTTAGATATCACTATTTCATCCGTTCGATATTCCAATCAACTTACAAAATCACCCTAATCTTTTCATATTTTTTTTAATGCACTAACAATTTCGACCTTTTTTTAGCTACTTCATATTCTAACTTTTCATAATATCTTAAACTTGTTTGAAAATCATTTAACACTGGAATTTTTTGCTTGCTTCTACACTGATACACAACATATTTCCACAAAACAAACAAAAAATTGACCAAAACATCTTCACTATTTCCTAATAGAATATTTTCAAAATTTAAGACAGGAAGTACTATTGAAGCCCCTTTTAGCCATTCACAACACTTGAAATAAAAATTTCTAGTTTCAACACACTCTACATAAAAGTGAGACATTGTTTCATTTTCTTCTAAACAAAAACTACATTTTGGAGAATGGACTAGATTGAAAACATACAATTTCTGATTCAGATATAAACAACTATTTAAAATTTTATACTGTAAAGCCCTTAATTTTGTATCTATAGTACTTTCGTAAATCCTTGAATAGACCGATGACCAATCAATACCTTCAATTTTCAACTTTTTTTCTATACATTTTTGGGCAGTTGGTTTAAAATCCTTCCATTTGATCAACATCCAATAAATCATTTTTGTGTTTATCTTTTCCACTGGATACCTCTCATATCCCTTACCGATGTAGGTAACTTTCTGCATTGTTTTTAATCTGTCTCTACCAAACTATTTTGCTGTCTTAGTTTTATTTTCCATTCTTTTGGAATCGCATTTAAAATGGCTCTCCATAATAGATAATCCACGTCACTCCACCCTTGTTCTTTACCTTCTTTCCATGTCGGTTCCTTTCCTATCCATACCTGATGCACTGACTTCACACCTTTCATTGCTAGTCTTTTTATAGATATATTTTCAGCATTTACCTTTATCAGTCTATTGAACCAGATTGGTTGTCTTAGAATGTCATCTTGATTTGTTAAATTAATTTTACTAACTTCTGACCATGCATGAATTATTTCTTTATAAAATTTTGGAATGTATTTTATTTGGGCTAATAAGGCAGCCTGATCTAAATTTTCCTCAAGATATTGTATCCAATTCTGTTGTCTTGCACTCATTTAACATTGGTCTTGACACCTTGCCACTTTGATTAATGCAATTGCAGAGGTATTTTATCAGTATTAGTCTTGCCTAGTGTATATAAACAATCTATAGAAATTGTGGTTTGTTTTCTCTTGTTACACCAAAAAAATGTCAGACAGTCATTGATTTTGTTAATTTTTTGATGCATTTTTAGCCAATGAACAATAAACCATAGTTACATTTTTAGATAATGAATTATAGTTAAGATGTAGTGTGCATGACAGACTTGAGAACAGACTATTGTAGCTGGGTTTATAAATAGGCTCATTTAATGAGTGATCTCAGCATTGAGTGTCGTGTGAAAGATACATTAACCTTTATTATTGGCTCATGTAATGGGGGTGTGGGCATTGACTGTCATGTGAAAAATACATTAACCTATAGTGTGGGCTCATGTAATGGGGGTGTCCGCATCGAGTGTCTTGTTAAAGATACATTAACCCTTAGTATGGGCTCATATAATGGGGGTGTAGGCATTGACTGTCATGTGAAAAATACATTAACCTTTATTATGGGCTCATGTAATGGGGGTGTGGGCATTGACTGTCATGTGAAAAATACATAAGAGTGCGCGCACTAAATCTGTGAACATTAATTAGTACTAATTAGTACTATTTCATACAGAATCCTTTGTTTTCTATTGTTTATTTATCACCATTTAGTACTAAAAGTTAGTATTTGTTTCATGGGTTTAGTGCGTGCACTCTAACCTTTATTATGGGTTGTCATTTACCCATTCGTTACTGTCTCTGTCACGACATAAGAGGATCATGGACAATGGTGTGATAGGTCACAGGCTCAGCTGGTTTTTACAACATCACTACAAATAACTTGACTTATAAATAAGCCTTAAGGAGTGACTGCAGCAAACTATATGAAATAAAAAACACCTTTGGATGTGGACTAAACAAATTAGAGGAGAAAGTTCAAGTCATGCATAATTTTCTACATTTAATAGCCCATGTGTCAAATATCCTGTTTGAACTGTGGGTCTTGTCTATTGATTTTGAATTAAACTGTTACCATTGCTTCAGTTCCTAATTATTCAATGTGATTTGTTAATCATGGGTAAAATGAAATATCTCCTGGTCATGGTAATCCTAGTGTTTGTTGCAGTCACGCTAGTTCATCTCCTGTTCAGGTTGTTTTAATGTCATGCATTATTTTATTGATTGATTGATAGTATGATAATGAGTACATGCCAGCAAGCCAGCAAACCCTTCCTTACCCCTTCCCCCACTACAATATGTTTCCTGTGACTATTGAAAAATAAAAGTATTAACTGAAGGGGGAGGGGTGAAACTATACATACCAAACTTTACATTCGTTTGAGGCATGCTGCAAAGCACTTGGTTGAGTGCAAACAATAGTATATTTTTTCAATTGTCCAAGGATTTGTTAAATTTGTAAAATTGATAAACAGTGGACAGGAAAGGTAGTTTGCTCATTGTACGATAATGAGTTTGAAAAACGGCTGATACTTTGTCGTGCTTATGTTGTTTGCACTCTACACATTCCCTAGCAATCTTAACTTTCAAATTGAAATGGAAAAAAATTATACTGAATATATCTCAGGCTGACTGGAATTATGAAATACCAAATTCCAGGGAAAAAAAGACAATGCTCTTATAAACAAGAATGAAAATAGATTGTTGGTGATTTGAAAGCAGTGCATACGTTTACACTGTAGTATGCTGCTCCTATAATGAAGGACTTCATTGATTGTAACTTTAATATATTGCAAACTAGAAAACATCTGATTGAATTTTCCTGAGCCCAATAAATTGTGAAAATGCTGTAGCATTTGAGCTTTCAGCTATATGGTTAGTCACGCTTTGCTAGCATGCCTCAAACGAATTATCACAATCACCACAACACACCTGAGTCGTCTGTTGTCCAGTATTTATTATGAGAGATAAAGTTCAACCCAGTTGTAATTGACCAAAGAGAGTGATTTTACTTCATGTTAATTGGTCTGGGATGTTTGGCATTCATGTTATATTTTCTGACATGATAGTAACATAAGACTCCCAAAAGCATTCTAAACAACTGCTTTAATACTTTATTTGGCTGCAAGATACATCTTGAAGTAAAATCACTCGATATTTTGACATGAAAATTTAAAAAAAGTCAAAGGACAAATTTTTTCAGAACAAAGATCAAAGATTTCATGAGAATTTGACACCATATTCCTTAAAATACTCCATTTGAAATTGTGTACCAGAAAATAAGGACTTTGAAAAAAAAAAACAATTTGAAAATGAATAGCACTTGTTTTTACACTTTGCAATAAATAAGAAAATTTGTGGTCAATTACAACTGGGTTGAACTAATAATATTGGGAGGGGAGGGGATGAACTTCAATTTGGGGGGAAGGGGATTACTGGTATCGGGGGGAGGGGACGACTCGTATTGGGGGGAGGGGATAAATTTCAATTGGGGGGTGGGGACTATTCATATTGGGGGGAGGGGATGAACTTCAATTTGGGGGGAGGGGAGCAATGGAACTGGGGGGAGGGAGACTTGTATTGGGGGTAGGGATTGAATTTAATATGGATTTTTTTTGTGCCTTAGAGATTTTCAGGCAAACGATGAGCAAGGGACTTAAAAGTGTTTTGGTAAGGTTGCAGAATTGGAGTTTGAGATTTTTTCACTTGTGCTTTTTTCGGTCTTGGAAGAAGAACGAAGATGATGACTGGCTTGGTAAGTTGTTTGACTTAGAAAATTTTCCCCTTCTGTCTGGAGTTGTAAAACTTGTCTTGTTGTGCATGTTGTGTTTAAAAAATAAAGTTTCACTTTAGACTTAGTGGTTTTCCTGTGTTTTTTAATGAATTCCATCTTTACCCTCTCCACGCCCTTTTTGGACTTTTAAAAAAAAATACCTCCCCGAGGTCCCACCAGCACCAAGTGTCACTACCCCGGTAGACCAGGACCACGCAGTACTTACTGTCCCGACAAGAGCCATCTTATGAAACCACAACCAGGTGGCTGCTCTGATGATGAACACTGGCGATAAGGATATCAGACTCTGAACTCCCTACAGACTCATGAGAGTACCTTGATGGCAAGCCAGCCTTTGTACTGTGAAGATCAGTGCAAGTAAGAGACTTGTAAGATAACCACACCTCACTACCCATAGGTTTTACTGTACAGCAGTGATGTATGTCTTAGAAGGATGTGATCAATAGACTTAAGGCGGTATTCAGACTTCCTTAAAGTGTATGCGATTATCAACCCTGGTTTGCCAAGACTAAAATGAAGTTTCTAGGCTACTAACTTGTGAAAAATGAGCTGGTCTATCCCGAAAAGGAAACTACCACCATGTAATTTAATATGAAAAGCTAACCTAGGCTCTTTACCCTTCAACAATTAATTTATGTTTCCCTAGAGGACTAAGGTCTATAATGTATTCAGAATCTGCCAAGGGACTGGGTCTATAATTTATTCAATTAAGCATTAATTTGTTCAGAGTCTGCTAAGGGACTGGGTCTATAATTTATTTAATTAAGTAGTAATGTATTCTGAGTCTGCTAAGGGACTGGGTCTATAATTTATTCAATTAAGTATTCATATATTCAGAATCTGCTAAGGGACTGGGTCTATAATTTATTCAATTAAGTATTCATATATTTAGAGTCTGCTAAGGGACTGGGCCTATAATTTATTCAATTAAGTATTGATATATTCAGAATCTGCTAAGGGACTGGGCCTTTAATTGATATTAATTTATTCAATTAATCTCTAGGGAAAAGGGATTATCATTTTGCTATATCATAATGACTTCACATTGCATTTCTTGTGAAAAAAACAGAATTTAAGTGCCAAAATCTTGATTGTCATTCTGTTATTAATTTTGTGCAATCTTTTTCCAGCAAATATGACACCAGTGTTTGTACAGTCCATGGGCCTTACTCACATGGCAGCCAAGTATATTCTCATCAGAGTAAAAACCTTTGGGTTAAAACAGCATACATTTCTTCTCAAGCTTTTGAATGCGAGGCTAAGTGTGGAGAAATCTATCGTCCAATTCAACATGGCTGCTGTGTGAGTAAGGCTTACTGCATGGTGATGTCATTACAAAATAGAACAAGTTTGAAGGTTTCTTTATGAAAATCAGTGCTGAAGGAGTTGTTTGTAGAAACTTTAGTTTAGAAATGAATGGAGTGGATTTGATATTTGGAGCCCAATAATTAATTTAAGTGTACAATCACATTTCGTTTGGACCAAGATATAAACAGATCAACATGTGTGAGTAACCATGCTGCCAGTTACTCCACAGCTGATAACAAATCCACTCTATCAATTTTACATCGAAGTTTATTTTATTTATGATGAGGGAGGATAGGTAAAGCCTTGGTCTTATTCCTAGTCTTAGTCAAGTTTATTATTAGGATATTAGTCTTATCTTGTTTCCTAAGATGAGTTTTTTCACCAGCAAAAAAACTTCCTAGCAGAAGTAAATAAGCTATAATGAATGAAAAAATAAAATTCAAGTGTTTTTTTGTTTTTTTCATTTTCAAAATAAATTGCGAGCAACTTCTTAAATAAAGATTGTCTGTGCCAAATTGAAAGTATACAATAGTATAATAAATACCACAGTTGTTGATTTTGGATCAAATAAGTCATTTATTTTGGATTTGTACAGCTTGTGCATATAATACAAGTGCTTTGAACATAATCATTGATAGTAAAACTCTTTGTTTTACTTGTAATAATAGTTTTATTTCATTCAATTGTAATATTGTTTGTTGATTGTGAGGTATGGTGTTACAATGCCATTCTCTGATGGCTTACCTCAACTTCTATTCATTGATTTCTCATTTCACATTTGCCTTGTTTGGCTTGTAATCATTGATTTGTTTGCACTTTTGGTGTATTATATTCTATAACTCTGCACAGCTGAATTCGTTCTGAACTTTACTTAATCAGTAATATACTCCAGGTATACTCACAATAGAATATTTTTAATTTGGTAAATATTGCAATAAATGATGCCATTTTAATCAGAAATTCTTAATGTCCAAAATGACCACAGTAACTTTGATTCAAATGATTCAAATGCCTAAAAGCTTTGGTTTAATCAACTTGCATTAAATCATATATTTAGTGTAGTTGCTCTGTGTGATTTTTTTCATTTGTAATTAAACTTATAGCACTTTTGCAATAGTTTAGGTTTTAGCCAATAATATTTTTCAATTGTTCAAAGAAATTATTAAGACCTCAGTTTCATCTAATAAATTAGTGAGATATTATTTCTCTTTATTATATTTTAGCAGTTATGTTTTAGATTGCAGTTGGGTAATAAAAGCTGTATTTTTGTGTTTTTTTCTTGGTTTTGCTAAAATATTGGTATATTTTTTTCATTTGTTTGTTATTTAATTTTTCTGTTTGTTTGTTTGTTTTCTTTTTCTTTCGTTTTTTTTTTTTTTTTTTTTACTTTGTTTTCCTGAACTCTTGGTTTATTTTTTTTTTGTGTGTTTTCTTCAGTCTACATAGTTTTTTATTTAATATGTTTGGGTTTTCTTCTGTGTATATAGTTTTCTATTAATTTTTATATGAAACTGAGGTCTTATTTTGCTGGTGAAAAAACTTATTAAATTACAATCCTATGATAGAACCTTGTATATCAGTCTAGCCGAACATCATTGAACTCAAGATTAGGTCACCTAGAAATGATTCAACTTGTAGTCTTCCCAGGTTGATAATCTACTTGTATGAAAGTCTGAATGGTGTCTTATGCAAGTCTATTGAGCACACCGCCCCTAAACTTATCACTGTTGTACACACCCATGAATAGTGAGATATGATTATCTCTGCTCTTACTCACACTAACCTGCACAGTGTACTGGCATTTTTGCCACCAGCGTACTCCCATGAAATCTGCAGAGAGCCATCACCTGGTATCCTTACCTACAATATTCACCACCAGAACAGTCATCTGATCATAGCCTCAAGGTTAGACTCTGCCGAGAGCAGCAATGTTGTACTGCCTTTTGTGGTTTCCTGGCCTGGTGGGGCAGCTTCTGTTTGGTGCTGGTAGGACCTCGTGGGAGGTATCAAGTGTATTTCATTTTTCTGGTGTACAAATAATAAATGATAATAATATTAGATATAGGAGAGTGTTTCTAACTAGTGAAGGGTTCCCAGTAAATTTGAACACAAATCTTAAATCAACAGCCAACATTTATTTGCTTGAATTTGGGAAAATTAAAACTTGGCAAAACAGAATAAATTACTTGAAATTTCATTTGTTTTTTTCCTGGGAACCCTTGACTAGTTGTAAAAAATTTTTGTTATAGATAACAGTGCTCGACACAAACTTTTTCAAATATTAGGCCATGGGCTAGTAAGTGTATTAATCCAGTACCCCAGCAGAGTAATCTACAGGCCCAGAAATTATTTCCTGGGCAATGAAAAAAAGTTCTTTTCATAACATTTGAAAAACTCTACTACACAGCCTTAGGTCAGGAGTAGCGAGTCCTAATTTTCATTAGCCCACAGCAAAGATTTACTAGCCCCAGACAATGGGATTAGTGTTAGTGTCGAGTACCGGATAATCTGATAAATAGATGATTTGGAGTAAGAATCTTAAAATGTTTTGGTGAAACACTCTCCTATATCTAACACCTGAGGCTAGAGGACTGGTAATCAAAAGTGTTTTTTTGCTCAATAGCTGTCAGGTTTTGTGTTACTACTGCATTTTCAGATTACTCAATAAATTCTAATTAATCTTTATCCTATAAAGTTTTGCACATTATTGAAATATTTTCTTGGTAATTTTTTGTAAATACTGAAAATTATACTTGTATTTTTTTAAATTAATATTTTTGAATTAATCTTACTTTCATTGCAGTATGTTGTGTATCAAGATGGTTTCAATATTGTAAACCATGAAAAAAAATTCCTACAAAAATATTTATGAAATAAACTTATCTGCAGGACTCAAAATAGCAGCAAATATGCAATCCCAAGTTTCCGATTGCAGTTAAGATAAAATAATTTTCGAATACAGTTTTGAAAATAAAATGTCAACAAAAATTTTACAACCAGAATGCACTTGTCACACATGAACATTTGTGCTATATTGAGCCCTGCATTTTACCAGTCCTCTAGCCAAAAACAATTTTTATTTTTTCTACTAGCTTTTCCTTTTTGAAATCTTAGCTATTACTAGATTTTTACTCCTAGGCCTAGGTAAAGCTCTGAAATTCTTTAAAATTAATCTTAATTTTTTCTGTAATATTTTTGAAATTCTACACAATTCTTTGAAATTGTGTTTTTGTTTTGTTTTCTTTAACATTTTTGTTAAATACAAGATATACTTTTCTTCTAGGCCTAGGTAGTAACTTTTATTGATATTTTTCTTTTTTCATTTCTAAAAAATTATAGACTTTTTTTGTTGAAATTCCTGGATGATTCTAGGTTTCAAACTACTATAAACCATTTTACTAAAATGATGGCATGATATCCTTATCCTTGATGGATGATTCCTGTCTTCAGTACTGATTGACTTGATATTGATGGTGCTGCATCATCTCACTTTGCAGCACAACAGCTTGGAATAACTGAAAATGACAGATTTGGTGTAGCTAGAAGAAAAAACAAGACTGTCAAAATTTTGTCCTTTGTTTTGAGTAACACATCTGATAAGATCAAATGTTATCGTTTATATCATTGGTGCCGTAGTGTTGAAAGCACTCACCAATGTGACCCAGGTTCAATTCCCAGGTTCAGTGTTGTATGTGAGAGAGTTGCTAACTCTTTCTCTCCTGTGCTTCCAGGGGTTTTCTTCCCTTTGCAAATATCAACTTCTAAATTCTAACTGGAATTCAGTGGATGAAGAGCCAAATGAAATGATATTGTTAAATTACATTAATTATTTATTTACTGCTAGTCTTAGATTACGTCTTACATCAAGACTTTGATTGTCTTTTTCATCAAGCTTAGATTAACCCTTAGCTAATCAGAATTCCATTTGCTGGGATCAGTTGCAAATCAAGTTGAGAATTCAATGCTAGATATACATATCCCATTGCTATGTATGTGAGGCACATGCCAATATTAACATTATATATCCAATAGATAAACTTACTTGTCTGTCATCTATCTGCTGGCCAGAACTCGACAGCATCATTGCTATGACAACATGATGTTTAGCTGAGTGGCTGACAAGCTGTTGAAAAAAGTCAAAGAGAACTGTTGAGAAACCCGAGTGTTTACTAAGCTAAGTTCAGATTGATATCTGTAAGACAGGCCCTAGTGGATGAGAATTCATTGGCAGTCAGTGATTGCAAATGAGACTGGCCTTTATGTGGCTCTATTTTTCATATGTACCTTTATCTCTGATCAAGTTATTCTCATTAGTATTCTTCATGTATAAAGACATGTGTCTCATTCTTTCCCATGAATACTGATGAAGAGGAGTTTATCAGGTGCAAAGGTCCATGCACATGATGTGTGTGTTCACTAAAACACTATGTATGTCACTATGATGTCACAGCTTGGTTATGAGGGGGACAGAATGGTAAACAACCAATTTGGACTGCTTTTCTGCAGCTGAATAGATAGCTCTGATATTTCTGGTTTTCAAGCATTTTGTAAACTGGTGTTTATTCTACCATATATATGGTGTTTGGTGGCTATTATTGCTTTTCTGAGTTTAAAAAAAAAACAATTTTTAGCAGTTTTTTTTGTGTTGTTATTTTGTTCCCTCCTACAACCACCATTTGTAGTGTTGGCACAAAAGATTTTTTTCATGTGACGTCATAATGAAATGGAATGGTTCATGATACCATGAAAACCATACTCTGGTGTTCTGGAAAATATAGTAAGGGAGGTGTACTATATGGGTAACTTACTTGTTTATCATGTTTGCAGACTCTCCAGGCCTTGACAACATCACCACTATGAAAACATGATGCCTGGCTGTATGCTGACAAGCTGTTGAAAAATTTGAAGATATTTATTTGAATGTCATTCCCTAGAGTATTATTTCCTTGTTTCATGATTTGAAACAAAAGACATGCTTAACGATACAACTCAAACAAAGAATCTTATCCTCACGAGAATGACACATGGTCTGGATTGGAAAAACATTAGGCCAAATTAGTTAGAGGTCTATAAATTTGTTTTTCTTCATAAAAAGCACTATTTCAGCAAACCAAGTGTACTATACTTTGCCAAAAGAGCTACTAAATGCTTATATAAATCAAGTTGATACTTCATTTTGTGCTGGCATCTGCTCTCAATGAATATAATAGTAAAGCTAATGGACTACTTTGACAATACAGTGGCCATCTTGGATTGCAAGGCATTCTGGGACATTCAGGGGGATCCAAGATGATTTGAGAAGGTATATAATAATGATACTTTTTTAAATGCTGCAAATTCAACTTGGAATTTAAAATGTGCCTTCGATATATCAATCACCTTTACCTATAAAAAGGGTAAACACATGAAACTTTATATTTTCCATCATATTTGTTTCGTTTTGCCCCTTGGCAAGATGGCTGCCATATCATCAAAGTGGACCATTTAGAATGGATACATTTTTATATTCTATAACATAGCTAATAGTTTAACTTACTTGTCTGTCATACAACTGCTGGCAATAGCTTGATGTAATGTAGTATCATCACAATCTAATGGTGACACATACCAATACTTGTCATCAAGCTGTTAAAAGAGTGAAAGAGATCTGCTTAGAAACCTGAATCAATTATAGATATTTGTTGAAATGATTATATTATTAGCAGATACTAGTTTAGGCTACATTGTATAAATGTTCTATAATGCATGTCAATCCTTCAGTCCTGTAAGTTTACTGGTCAGCAGTAGACCATGTTGTACAGTGGGAACCCTGTGGTTGTCTGACATCTACCATGTTGGTTTTGAGAAATAAAAGCCCATAGAGTGCCTCAACAAAGCATTGTATAACTAACTTATGTATGAATTCGTTCTCCAGAGTAAAATACATACCTGATGATTAGTAATAAACTGCTGCTTGGGATATGAACAACACTTTTGTGGTAACAAGGTAAGTCTTTACTGTAGGTCACAGGGTCATCACCGGGTTGATACTCAGGTCAACACCCATACAGCAACAAGTAAGTCCCTATTTTTATGAAGGTCACAGGGTCATCAAGTTGATATTTAGGTCAACATCCATACAGCCACAAGGTGAGTCCATATTGTTATGAAGGTCACAGGGTCATCAACAGTTCAATACTCATAGACAACACTGTTATTAAGTGTTTTTGCTTCTTGTTTTAGTGCAGTAAATCCATTATTACCAGATTAATACTGAAGTATTCCATTATATATTGGTTAGAGTCAAGATGCAGTATGGTAGTGAGGTTCAGATGTCAGGTATCGGCAGCCATCTTGTTACAGATCACTGGACAGTTTTATGGAGAGTTTTACGTGTAAGTTATACTTTTAAATCTGCAATACAAAGAAAGATAAGTCATTAGGACATTAATATTTAGAATTTTTATGCTTTTAACGAGGGAGAGAGGGTCTTAAAGTTTTGATAAAAACCAAAGTTGCAAAATATCTAAAAAAAAATTAAAATACACACAAACCAAGTTTAGAAACTATTTAAAAGGTTCCAAAAATTACATATTTGTGGCAAATTTCATTGTATTTTGCCAGAAAAAGTGAAATTCTTAGAGTTCAAAGCCAACACGTGTCATGGCGTACAATCGAACATTCGAAGTCTTTAAACCGGTTAAAAATACGGAAAAACGCAAAAATAACGCAGAAAAACAGAAGAATTCTTACCTTTCATAGTTCTCGTGTCCTTGCCTCTCTGTTAGACGGAGCACGAGCGAATAATTTTTTTTGTCCTAGTAAAAACTCTTCTTTATATTTCCACAGATTGACACACGTTGAACCGCGAAGGAAGCAAGATTCAAATGCCACAAGTCACACCAAGAGACTGGATACTAGCATTTTACACAGGGATCCCACAAAAAAACTTATTTTTTCATCAAGATTTCGGCAATTTTCTAGCAATATTCTTAGCCTAAATCGTAAAATATCTCTAGAAGATACTATTTCAGCACTTTACGCAGCATAAAAACCTGGAAAAACTCCTTTTTTAGGGCAAAAACGCCATTATGGTAATTAGTCACGTGACTAGTCACGTGACCTTAACATTTTTTTTTTTTTTTGGGTGTGATTTTTTAAATTTTTTGTGACAAAATTTTTTTCGTGGGTTGGAAGTAATTCTCTTTGTGTTTAATTCATCAGATCACGCAGTTAATAATAAAAGAATATTTGAATATATTGTGACTTTTATTGTCTGACCCATGAAAACAGAAAACAAAAAAATAATATAAAACAACAGCTGAAAAGTACTCTTAAATATCTAGACTCCACCCGACCAAGAATGAAATATACCCAGAGACAAAGAGGAACAAACAAAGATTTCAAGACGCATAAAGCGCCAACATTTTTTTATTGCACTTTGATAAGTTATCAACTTTATTAACTTATGCGTCTTCGCCACTTCGCGCGCCTGTATTGATTTTAAGTCCCTTTAACACAATGAAACTAAAAGCTAAAACTTGTGAACAACTTTTGGTTCTTATATACTCGTGCCTGCAACGAAACTTCGCGAGCAAGTTTCACTATGAAATTGTGCCGTGCTACGCCCCCTTGAATCTTGTCTCTCAACGACGTTGAACACAAGTTTAACTTAAAGTTACAGCGTGTAAAATAGGGGCTTTACTTCTTGAAGCAAAATTGCACAGAGCAACCGTTTGATGCTAGTAAATTATGCGCATTAATTTTTTCTCCTTTATTTCAGTTTGAATAAGCGTTTTGAAGCGTGCAATAAAACATTTACCCGAGGGAATAACGCGTGACTACGCAACGCCCAAAGTAAAAAAATATGACGTCATTTTTTGGTGAATACAGTGGAAACCCGTGGATGTGTTACTTCTGTTTTGGAGAGAAAAGGACCCGAAAGAATGTCTGCGAGCGCTCCGTGTTTTTATAGTCACGTTCTCTGCGAACATCCTTTATTTCTTTCATAGAACCAGCATTCTTTCTTATGAGACGAAAGAAGTAAGCATTAAAGAATCTAGCACTTTGTTAAGTGCCTTTATTGTTCATTTGTCAATCCTTTGAGTATTACTTCTTTGTTTCTTGGCGACGGTCAGGGTGTTGATGGGTCATTGTCCAGTTACTCTCACGATTATCCTGAAAACGAGCAGAACATGAAAATACAAAAGAAATCACATCAATTCTCGTAGGAATGTACGGTATTTCTTTTCTTTTTGTTTTTTCCTGTTAGACTCGCATTCAAGATAATTCTGAAAGCCGCCTAAAGCCTCCAATCCTTTAGAGGTGCGTTTTGGTGGGGGGAGGGGAGTGCGTGTTATAGTAGAGGGGGGGGGTAGTGTGTGTGTTGGGGTGGGGAAGGCATATAGTCACGACTGAATTTTTTTATTTTTTTAAAAGTATTTTAATGAAAATCTCTTTATTTTTATTCTTTACAGTCATTATTTATATATACTTCTCACCTCTTTTCTTCTCTCTTCCCTCGGTTTTACTTTTACCTTTCAACTTTTCATCCTTATTGGGTCCATTTTGTCAAATTCTTATTCATTTAACTACCTATTCTTCACGATTCTTTACTTCTTTATTTTACTAGTTTGTTTTATTTTATATTTTCCTATACTATCTACTTTTTCTTTTTCCTTTTTTGCATTTCATAAACTAATCGTCTCTTCTGTTGGTTTTCTTTCGTTTCTCTTGGATTCTTGTTCCTCATTTCTCTCTCTGTTTGCAATTTTCTTTTCTTCTCTTGATTTCTTTTGTCGTTTATTTTGCCATTCTTCAAGACGAACACCTTCTGAAATTAATTAACAGAAGAACGAAAAATAAACTATTTTTATCATGAATCACAAGGTTAATATATTTATTAATCGAGACAGCATGGAGAAAAGTTAACAAGGCAAAACATCCTATCCAATAGAATCCCATCCAATCCAATGAAATCCCATCCAATCCAATGAAATCCCATCCAATGCAATGAAATCCTATCCAATCCAACGAAATCCTATCCAATCCAATGAAATCCCATCCAATCCAATGAAATCCTATCCAATCCAATGGAATCCCATCCAATCCAATGAAATCCCATCCAATCCAATGAAATCCCATCCAATCCTATGAAATCCCATCCAATCCAATGAAATCCTATCCAATCCAACGAAATCCTATCCAATCCAATGAAATCCCATCCAATCCAATGAAATCTCATCCAATCCAATGAAATCCCATCCAATCCAATGAAATCCCATCCAATCCAATGAAATCCCATCTAATCCAATGAAATCCCATCCAATCCAATGGAATCCCATCCCATCCAATGGAATCCTCAAGGGCGGATCCAGCCAAAATTTTAGGGGGGGCTAATTGAGTCATTGAAAATTGAAAATGATAAAAAAAGAATCTAATTATTCAGTTTTGTTTTTTATCTGCTGAAGGGGGGCTTTGCCCCCCATGGATCCGTCCTTGATCCCATCCAATCCAATGGAAATCCCATCCAATCCAATGGAAATCCCATCCAATCCAATGGAAATCCCATCCAATCCAATCCAGTACTGTTGGTCTCAATATAATTTCAACACTTTTACTTTTACTATTAGAATCATTTTCCCTCTCACAAAAATATTGATTACACGATAAAAATGTGGTGCATTTGGGAATTAAAAAAATATTAGGGTTGGCAAAATTGGCAAGAAAGTTAGGGTCAGTTGCACAACAGAAAACACACTTATTTTTTTGTTTGGCCTTAGCAGTAAAGTAATGTAAAATTCTTTAAATATGTACATGCTAACTTGCCAGACTTGTTGTCCTGCTGCTGGGATGAACATATGACTTCATAACACTGCTCAAAGTCCTCTCTTCAGTGATTTGCTTGTATCTTCATTCAAATGGAAGTCCAAATACTGAAATAACAGAACATTATCCAAGTTAAAGGTTGGGCCAATATTAAATTTCTGCAATAAACTTACTGCAGTTAAATAACACTCCCCCCCTCCCAAGCATACAGCTGTAAGTGGTGTAAGGAAGCGCCAAGCTTACAATGCAGGTTATTGCTGTTGCATACGTTTGCAAAAACATTTTTTCCTATGTTGGGATAGTATGGAAGCCCTTTGTGTCTAAATGATTTGCTCCATGCATAGATTTGTACTGATGGAGTTCTACACATACACACATCTCAGCTTTTACACCACTCCCCCAATATATGTGGACCTGCCATCCCTATGTATTACACTGATAAATTAAGCATTAGATGTGTAAAAAGATATAATGTACTGTTTCCCCTTGAAGTATCATGCATTTATAGTAATTTTGTCATCTATTTAACACTAATAGAGCTCTTTGGCTCAGGCATGTTTTCCCATTTCAGACCACTATCATTCTCTTGAGAATAAGATTCTTTGTTTGATTTGTATCCATATTCATATGTCCTCTCCTGTGCAAATGAGAAGCGAACGCTAAACAAAGAAATGATACTCTTGGGAAAACATTATGCCTGAGCGGAGGAGGTCTATTGCAAGCTCCAATTGCAACAAAATATTGTCTCCAATGGCAATGAATTTCACCACCGCCATCAGAATCAGAATAAAAAGAATCAGAGGAATCAGAATCAGAGCAAGCAAGGATGGAAGCATAGATGGAAGCATAGATGGAAGCATGGATGGAAGCATGGATGGAAGCATGGATGGAAGCATGGCTGGAAGCATGGATGGAAGCATGGATGGAAGCATGGATGGAAGCATGGATGGAAGCATGGATGGAAGCATGGATGGAAGCATGGATGGTAGCATAGATGGTAGCATGGATGGAAGCATGGATGGAAGAAAAGATGGTAGCTTAGATGGAAGCATGGATGGAAGCATAGATGGAAGCATGGATGGTAGCATTGATGGAAGCATGGATGGAAGCATGGATGAAAGAATGGATGGTAGCATAGATGGAAGCATGGATGGAAGCATAGATGGAAGCATTGATAGTAGCATGGATAGAAGAATGGATGGAAGCATGGATGTGAGAATGGCTGGAAGCATAGATGGAAGCATGGATGGAAGCATGGATGGAAGCATGGATGGTAGCATGGATGGAAGCATGGATGGAAGAATGGATGGTAGCATAGATGGAAGCATGGATGGAAGCATGGATGGTAGCATGGATGGAAGCATGGATGGAAGAATGGATGGAAGCATGGATGAAAGCATGGATGGTAGCATAGATGGAAGCATGGATGGAAGCATGGATGGAAGCATGGATGGAAGCATGGATGGAAGCATGGATGGAAGCATAGATGGAAGCATAGATGGAAGCATGGATGGAAGCATGGATGGAAGCATGGATGGAAGCATGGATGGAAGCATGGATGGATGGAAGCATTAATAGAAGCATGGATGGATGGAAGCGTTGATGGAAGCATTGATGGAAGCATGGATGGAAGCATGAATCGATGCATGAATGGAAGCATGGATTTAAAGGTAGTGCCTATTAATTGAGGATCAATTATTTTTTTAAATGACTATGTGAATTGTTTTAACCTATCAAAGGGTTGTTAAATTCTAGTTACAGAGTAGAGGTCACCATGCATTTAAGAGAAATGATAGAGCTTAAAAATCATTAACAAGTGATGACGTCATGATTTTACTAACACGAAAAAAGCATTTTCAAAAGATTTTGAGAAATTTTTAATCCAAATCATTCTTTACTAAAATACTCCCCATTCTTCCATGATGCTAACAGTTGGCCATAATATATATTTTTTTAGCTTCGTGCTCTGTATTTTGCGATCATTAGGTACATAAAGATTGTGTCTATATTCTTTTCAAACCAATTATTTTTTATAAATTTCATTTTGTAAGGCTAATTTGGCATTTACTTTATAATTTATAATATATACAAATTTTCTAAGAATATCATTAGGGATAAATCTTATGCCGAATGTGTGACAAGCCTTACACAGCATGCAAACTCTGTTTTCATTTTCGTCACATCTGCACATCAGCTAAACATGCTGCTTCTCTGCCATGCAAGCAAAAACACAGAGAAAAACTTGATATCTTCAAGCTTTATAGTTCCAGGAAGACTTTGGTTTCGAGGATACAATAAGTTATTATTGACTTTTTACTTCACAGCAGAAAGGAATTTCTGAAATATTGATACGTAATAAGATGATTTTTAGATTGAAAACTCCAAAGTAAAAGACTTTCATGGTGAAAGTGTTTAGCGACATAAAAAAGGTTTTTTAAAACTATGATTACACGCCTAGATAATAATAAATCATAAATTTTCAATTTGATATGTATTTCTTGTTTGTTTTTATTCAAGTTTTATAGGATTAATTCTAAAGTAATGGTAACAAGCTTTATCATTGAAAGGATTTGGTTTTTTAGAAATATGAGTCTGCCATTTTTTCAAAACATGTGCAAATATTACTTGAGCCTTAGCAAATTATCTCTTTGACAAGCCTGGGTTACTTAAAATCGTTTTCTGCTTTAATTTTTATTGAAAATAAACGCTTTGTTTTGTGCAACTTGAGTAATAAATTTTGAAATTCCTCAAATATAGATGCGCAGTACGTGTGCGCATGGACAATAGTAGGCACACTCCTTAAGAATGGAGGGAAGAATGGAAGGAAGATAAGATTTACTAACGCCGATTAGTCTATTTAGAATTCCAGGGTTAAGTGAAGCCACTCTAAGTGGTGATCAAAATTTGGCCAAGTAAGACATGTTTGCAATTAAAAAAATATTTTACAGCTGTAAACTCGTGACAAGCTTTCATGAAAATGGTTGTATCTTAAGGTGCCTCTACGTAGCTTTTTAAACCACACTTCACTTTTAGAATCCAGTTATACACAATCTTACACCCTTAGCTCAATGTACAGTATTCTATACCAGATGTTAGGTTTGGATGAAAGTTGTGCGCGAAGGTAACCAGCGTTTCCATAGTAAACCTAAACAAATTTTGCGAATTGAAAACAGTTTAATCTAAATATCTTTCGTATTCATTACCACGCGAGCCAAGCCATCAATGCACTGTAAACACTGTAGAACACGAAATGGAAAAGTTTCAAACAAATTCATCTGTTTCATTTTGAAGAAATCAATGAAAAAAAAATTTAACGTGTTTCATCATGTTATTGGAAATATAAGCGATCAATACATCCATAGGTCTCAGAATCATCAATAAATTACCACAGAAAGTTTTCTCAGACTGCCCTTATTGCTCCCTACAAAAATATCTCTGAGCAACTCCTCGGCGATAAAGAGATCCAGCTCTTCATTCAAATGCAGTTTTCCCATAATTTTGCCTGACGCTTTCACTCTCTCAAACGTCAAACAAAACTGCTTTTCAATGAAAAGCTCGATCTCTTGATGTTTTCTTCCTTCTCGCGGCAAAACATTAGTACTCAAGTTTCATACGTACCTGCAGATTCCAGCCATAAGTTAAGTTTGCCAATAAACAAATTAAAATATCTATTTTTCCTCCGACTTCGTACGAAAATACAGCCGCCATTTTAACTCTCGATGTTCCGCTGATCAAAGGTAACTGAAGGCTCGAGGCACAGGCAGCCCAAAGGAAGAACGCAATTTTTTATGACTTTCAAAATAGTAATATTGAGTTTGTTCTGGTAAAGGTAAGGAAAGTTTAGAAGCTTTGCATCACACAATCGTTTTACATGAGAAAGAATTCAATTCCCAAGAGCAAAGGGATCTTATTGTTCTGCCATCTAACCACAGGCAGCCCAAGCTGTATTATGGGTGCCAGCAAGTGATGATGCAAAGCCTCTATTTGGAGGGAAATTTCTAAGATTGCAGGAAGGGTGGAGCACTTTAGAAGAGGGGGAAGGGGTAGGGAGGGTAGTGGAAGTTTTTCCGGGGAAACATCAAACAAATAAACCAAATCGTTGGGAACAAATATAAAGATTATTTTTTGGAGTGGTATCCACTATTATTTGTCTTCTCGTGCGCAACCGTTAAGCAAACTTATCATATAATTATCCATAAAATACCTATATTTCTCCTTTTCGAAAAACGGATTGTTTCACACGTGAAATAACATGTTATTTCACATGTGAAAATATCGTTACCATGGATATTTAAGCTATTGGTTATATATAAGAACTTTTTATAATAATAAAAAGCTTGTTAAGTTGATTTTATGGATAATTATATAATAAACAGAATATTACATGGGCACTTGGAGATACGAAATTTATCTTCTCGTGTTGAAAGTTTCGCACTCGTCGCTGCGCTCACTCGTGAGAGATCTTTTCAACACTCCAAGATAAATTTCGTATCTCCACGTGCCCATGTAATATCCTCTATTTACTATATTCTAGGAAATGAACATGGCCTGAATTGAAGTGGTCCATTGTTTGCCCTGTTGCACATCTACCACACAAGTAACTTATTCAATGTTTATTAATCACTACTCAAATCATAATCAGTTATCATATCAATAAATAATTTACTGTACAAAGAAAACTCAGCTGTGCTCACGGAATCACTCATTCGGATGTGTGAACGTATTTGTATATATACAATATCTTCAAGGCTAACTCTAAGAGGTGCGCTATATCGGGTATATAAAACGTCTTTGTCAACACTCTAACTCTAAGAGGTGCACTATATCGAGTATATAAAACTTTGTCTAAAAATTATTGGTTATCACGCATGCGCAGAAAGTAAAGAAAGTTAGCGCACGCGCTTTATTTCGAACAAGATAAAGCAACTTTACTGCGCATGTCGAAATCGTGTGAATGCGCGGAACAAATCAGAGAACGTTTAAGGTTTTAAGCCGATATTGTTTTACAAATCACATTAAAATGCTATTCCTATTTATTCCTGACGTTCTTATTTCTATGGTCTACGAAATTCTTCTTTGGCTTAGTCGGTTTTTCCCGGGCGACGAAATTTAAGCTTTTCATGGGTCCTACAGACTAACATACGTTATAGAAAGTAGTAACACGTATCTTTCTAAAGCAGTTTTCGTATGACTGTGAAAAGCTCGGTGTCGTAAGCGTGCCTTGCCGCGATGTTTCCTAGGATTTTGATTGGCTGATTATATTTTTTCTGGCGCGCAACATGATTGGTTAGGCGCATGCCTCGCTGTGTCACCACCGCGTTCGTACCGCCAGCTTTTCACAGTCATACGAAATCTGTTATAATCTAACGAAGAAGTCTATAAAATATCTATAAAACTATCAAATAATCTCCATATGATATATATACTGTTTTACTTGATATCACATAGCAAAGCCACTCCACGTATATCCAGTGATCTGGGTTCTGATTGGTCTTCAGGTCCACGCAGGCATGTACGTCAGGTCTGTGCGTCGCGGCTTCTTATAAATAGGGCATTGGTACAATCGATTGTCCCTACCACCCGGTAGAGTTGATCGCATAAATAGGAACCACAGGGATAGAGGTGAAAAGCACTTTAGGTGCAGGTTCTATCAGCTTACATCCTCGTCGATCCCATCCTGCACCGTCTAGGTACAATCCATGCACGTAGACACCTTCAGTTGGGGGACTTGTGATGTCATCTTTGAAGAACCGAGTGACGTCGTTGTGTAGGACTACGCAGTCGAGTGCCCAGCCTTTGTGCGCACGAGTGACTTCCTATAAATAGTGCAGTAACAAACAGAGA